>PVIJ01008396.1:59181-74667 GCA_004024925.1 Scalopus aquaticus | reverse complement strand
GCGCAGCGGTTAAGCGGTTAAGCGCTGCGCTGTGGAGCTGTCGGCAGCGGCGACATGAGTTCGATGCCCGGCCGGGGAGAGTCCCACATGGTGCGGCAGACCTCTCCTGCCTCGCCCGCTGCTCCCCTCAGCAGTGTATTTCTGATCTGCCTGTTCTGCTGCCCGCTCTGTCTCTGGTGAACCCTCTCGCCACCCCACGTCTCTGGCCTGTACCCCAGCTTGTATGTATAAATAAAAAATAAATCTTTAAAAAAAAAAAAAAAAAAAAAAAAGATCTCAGCTACAGCCTGAGATTCTGCATCACTAACAATCTCTTTCTAGCTGTGTGATCTTGGGTATGTTAGTTAAACTCTGTGTCTCAGATAAAGAGGAAAGAAGGAAAACATAAAGGAAGAGAGGGGGAGAGAGACAAAGGGAGGAAAGGAGGGAAGGGAGTGAGGGAGGAATACAGATCTAAAAAAGTGAATCTCTGAAGCAGTGGGATTTATGCTCACTTTTCTAATTTGTCAAGATCATTCTATAGTGACAAATGAGAGAACTGGGCAAAAATAATCAGAATGGTGTTTAATAAGTACACTTGGGAAGGAAAAACAAATAAATTGTATCAGTAAAAGGCTGGGAATGGTGACAAATGTATATGTATGACAGAATTAAAGGCCTCAGGGTCCCAGCGATAGCAAGCTATATTGAAATACTGCACTGATGTTATAGTTATAAAACTTATCCTACCTTTGGGATGCTTAACAATGCATCTATTATGTTCTGGGCCACAGAGTTCTGTAGGATAAAGATATTAGCCCCTGCACTGTACCCAGATGGGAGCTGTGGCAGGTTTAGGCACAGGTCATAAGAAAAAAGTGAAGAAAGAAAAACTTTGATTCTAAAAGATTAAAAGTCTTACCTTACCCTACTTCACGTGAGGATATCTCCTTACTTGAAGTGAAGACAATTGGCTTTATGCCATTTTGACAGGTCAGATGAAAAAACTAAACAGGTTTAAATAGCAGAATAGGAGTGTTAAAATACCTTGGCAGGAACCCTGAGTCTGAATTCCTTTCAGTTTTTTTTTTTTTTTTTTTGAGTAGCCCCATGTTTTTGGACACTTTGCTTAACTTCTCCAAGATTAAAATTCCTTATCTACAAAAAGTGGAAAACAACACCTTTCAGAGCTTAGTATATGTTATAGACAAAAATGAAATATGTCTGGTCAGAGTAAGTGCTGAATAAATATGAGGTGATATAATAATGAAGAATAAAAGGCTTGAATTAGAAAGAGAGCCCTACCCTGCCATCCTGCAGGTATCCTTTCAATACTATGGAAATGACAGTTTGATGACAATGCACACCTGCTACAGGGCATCGCATGGAGTCCATTTTCTCACCTACTATCCCCTCTCCAACCTGTACTATCAGTGATATGCCATTAACTCTTGGGAGAGGAAGTGATGTTCCAATCATTCTCTTTATTCCCGGCCTCTCCAATCCAATTAGCTCTTCTTTCTCCATATTGCTTCTGAAGAAATGAAGGTGGCTGAGCTTCTTTCACAATGGAATTGTGACATTTAGCACAACATATTCCATACCCTTAATTAGACATGGAAGTCAGCCAAGTTAAACAGTAATGATTATTCTGAAACACTTTTGCTGTAAGAATGCTTACCTTGGACCTTGCTCTGTATGTGTCTCCGTGTTTTACAATTTTTTTCCTAAATGTAAAATGGCTTCACAATATGACCCACTTTCTCCTTGAATTCTGGATATATAACATTTCTGGCTCCAAGTGCACTATTAAAACCCAGAAGCATCTATGTTTAGATTGGAATCAGTTTCCTTGGATAATGAAGGATGTTTAAGTTTTCTCTCTAAAAGCAGAAATAAGTAGCTCATGGAAGCTTTCCTCCTTAAAGGAAAGAGCTTTGAGAGACTTTAATATATTTTCTTCTGTGCTGTTAATGGCTTACATTTGGGTCTTTCTGCAGAGTGTAGAAAACCACTAAATGGTCCTTGGAGATACACATGAACAGAAAGGTTGTGACATTTTGAACCCTCTTTGCTCTCTTCTTTGCAATTAACCAGATGACCTTTGGAGAGGCATCTCCTAGAGCACCAGGGATTCACAGGAAATCCAGGTTACTGAGCCTGTGATCCCTTCAGGTGCCCTGACTGCTAAAATGGACTCTCAGTTAGGTTGGGAAGCTAGGACTTACCCTGATTTCAAAGAATAGAAATTTCAGTACCAAAGTACAATTTATTGAAAATGATTCCAAAAAAATTAATAATGTAGACTAGTCTCTAAGAATAAAAAACAGAGACATTTTTAAAATTCCATAACTTGAAAAATCTAGTAATCAGAGACAATAAAATAAAGTACACACTGCATAATAATATTTCTGCAGTATTTTTTAAATTCCTGAAAAAAATTTTATATTGGGGTGGTTTAGAAATAGTTCCATCATAAGCAAAAATTAATGATAATTATGATTTCAATAAGTACAATAGCAATTATTGAGCATGTAGTATGTGTAAAATCTGTGCAAAGAGCCTTACAGGCATTATCTGAGTTAATCTCATTTAATTGAGTATAAAAATCCTGAAAAAATCTAGACCAGGAGTCAACATTAATATAATCAAATTGTCATAATATTTAAATCAAGAACTCAGGCACAATTTTGCACCTTGAGGGCAAGACCTTGCATTTCTTTTTTTTATGCCACCACACACTGGCTAACATAGAAGAGACTCCACAAGGCTTTATTGAGTGAAGGAGTCAAGGTTGGCAAGATTCAAAGTCCAGAAACTAATGTAGCTTAATAAAATATTTGTCTCACTACATAATTAAAAATAATTACTACTTTATTTTTAAATTGTTTGTAATGAAGATTACAATCAAAAAGTGATAAAAGTTTATCTCCCAAACAAAGCTATCTTACAGAAATGCAAAAATATGCCTGGATAACAATATTTATTGCATACACTGGCTGGGATAGTAAACATAAAACAGATCCATTTAAATGTGCATTTTGAGAAAGATAAAACAAAGGTGGGAATTTTTATTTTCCAGATTACATAATTTAAAAGTTAAGTGGTAGTGTAATTGATAGTCAATCAATACAATTCTGTGGACACTGAAATACTGGGATTATGTATAATTTTTACTATTTTTTCCTTCTGTGTTTTTCAAATCATGAATGCTTTTAGAAAAAATAATAGTTCTTATTTTTATCACAGAAATCAGAGGATAAGAATTGTTTGGATGGAATACGGTTGATGTGTCTTCAATGGAGGCATCTGACACACTAGCATTTACCAGCTGGCCTACTTTCACAGAGAATTTTATCAGTAGGATATTTAGCACAACTAATTTCATTTGTCTTTATTGGGTATGAAATTCAGTTAGAAATAGCAATGTTAGTCCATAACACTATAAGAGCACTTATCCTGCACCATGTTTTTGCAAATGCCCTAGTTTTGGGGAATATTTCCTAAAAGTCAAATAGTTGGCCAGGAAAACTCCTGCTTCCTTCTCATATTCTGGTTACAATGTATTCTGTGCACTTGAAATGCATTTAAAAACCAGACAAATTGGACATCATCAACATGGCAGTGAAGGGAAGCTAGTATCAACTCTCCCAAAAGAAAAGCCGCCTATAAAGAGACATCAGCCAAACCCAGAGAAGATCCAGAAAAGCTACATAAATCTAACACCTTCATGGGTGAGTAGAACTTGGAAAGAAGCTAAAAAGACTGATTAAGGAGAAGAAAGAAACACCAGATCCCCTCTCCCCTCCCCTCAACACAAAACCAGACCAGGAGACCAAGACGAGAGGCACCTGAGGAAACACAGGGAAAAAAAAAAGTGGGCAGAGACATTTTCCCGGGCACGGCAGAGTGATAAAACTCGAGACTGACACCAGCAGTCCCTCCAGGTAGCAACAGAGCCCTGGAGAGGGCAGAGTGCACTGAGGAAGTTGGTGGGACACAGAACAAAGCCCTGGGCAGCAGCAGTGTGGCCCCTCCCCCCACCTCCATTATGGAGCCAGCACTCTATCTCCTCTCTGGAAAGGAACTCTGGGGTAGTGGTCTACCCACCCCTTCAGCGACACTATTAATAGCTAACCACTGGAGGAAACGCGGGAGAAAAAAAAGAAACTCCCAGCTACAGGCGCGGGAGAAACAGGACAAAAGCCGCACGCCGTAGGAACTTTCTGTCCTGTCCCGTGCAAGAGAGCGAGAGCTCCCGAGGCAGTTCCATTGCACCGCTCGCACAGAATTACCGCGGGAAGTGGTCAGCTTCATAACACACAGATAAAGACTGCGGGCTAGGCTGCCACAACTGCCCTCCAGGCGCAGGAGAAGTGCAGAACAAAAGCTGCGCTCGGTTGGCACTTCCCGCTCTGCCTGGCGCAGAAGAGGGAGCTAGGTCAGGGCAACCCCACAGAGGCACCCCAAAGCCCTCCAGGCACGTGGTCTCCGCACCGCCACGCCCCCGCCCTCCAGCTGCGCAAACAGCCACGCCCCCGCTCTCCAGCCGCACCCCCGCCCCCCAGCTGCTTGCACCGACCATGCCCAAGCCCTCCAGCCCCTTGCGCACCTGACGCTGCCACGCCCCCACACGCTGGTCCTGCGCGCCCCTTGCCACCACTGCTTACCTTCAACCACGGGCCCACCCTGCGCCGACCTCCAGTCGTGCACACGCGCCACTGCACCCCCGCCCCACAACTGCGCGTGCGCCCGGTGCCGACACCGCCCTCCAGCCAAGCGTGCCTCCACACGCCTCCACCCTCCAGCAGTGTGTGCCCAGCCACCATCGACCTCCAGGTGCACACCCCCGTGCCGCCACCGCCCTCCAGCTGCTCGCGCAACCGCTGCCACCCCCCAGCCATGCACGCAATGCTCCTGCAGCCTCCCAGGCACGTGAGAGGCAATAGGGTCTGCAAATCCATGGCAGAGCTTGGAACAGCTGGAGATTCCTGGCGGGACACAAAGTTACGGCTGCCAGAGGCAACACACAGCCATCTGCTCCCCCCCCCCCACCGTAAAGTGGAGGCGACCTGATAGGGGTGAAATCAGAGGTGCAGACCACAGGACCGGCCTTGGAAGACTTCTCCCCACCAGACCTGACCCTAAAAGCGGTGATAGCCTCCAATAAACTCTGGAGGAAATAGTGGGAGAGAAAGAACAGGAAGATCTATAACGAGAATACAAGCAGTGACAGAGACAGAAATAAACCTGAAGGCAGAAGCATCTGACACCTGAAAGGGGACAAAATTCCAGCAGTGGGGCCACCCAAACACCCCAAGACCTCAGGGGCAAGACTACAGAAGACCACTTAAACTAAACCTACAACTACCATCTCAGCAGGAACCACTAAAAAAAAAAAAATCTCAAAAATTCATCCTCCCCAGCTTACAAGGATCAAGAGCAAAACAGCCACAGACCCCAATACTGGGGTACTTGGAACTGAGTGGAGCTAGCTCTAGGACCACCAACCACCATGACCACCAGGGGTTTGGCTTAACAGGGCCAGAATCGGTTAGATCACCACTCCACGACATCCAAGAAGGAGAATCCAAAGAGATGCCTGTCAACACCAGTGCCACAATCTCCCAACACTTACAACAAATCAGAAGACAAACAGGGAGAAGGAAAAATATAAACAACCAAGCAAGCCCTCAAGGAAAGGAAACAGAACAAAAAGATAATCAAGCACCAAAATCCATAGACAATGACACAGAGGAACTTCTCTCTCTGACAGATAAAGAATTTAGAATCATGATTAAGGAAATCATGATAAAGGAAAAGAAAGAAACAGAAAAAACAATTAACGATCTGAAGAAAGAAATTGAGACCCTAAAGGAGGAGAATAAGAGCTTAAAGGAAGAATTAAAGATCTCTGGGAACAGCAATAAAAACAGAATTGATGAAATGGAAGACCACATTAGCGACCTTGAAGATGCAAATATTAAAAGGACCAAAAGGGAAAAGGAAATTGAAGCACGAAGGGAAAAGAATGAAAAAAAAAAATCAAGATCTATCCGACACCATGAAAAACGGAAATATAAGAGTAATAGGAATTCCAGAAGGAGAGGAGAGAGAACAAGGAGCAGAGAAGATATTTAAGGAGGTGATAGAAGAAAATTTCCCGAGTATGAAATACTCTGGCATACAAGACCCAAGAAGATCTCCAAATCACCACGATCCTAGACGACCCACACCTAGACATATCATAGTTAAACTCACACAAATACAGGACAAGGAAAAAATATTGAAGATGACAAGGGGGAAGAAACAAATAACTTATAAAGGCAAACCAATCAGGATGACATCTGACTTCTCTGAAGAAACGCCAAGGGAAAGGAGAGGATGGAGAGACATATTCAACAAACTCCAAGACCATAAATTCCAGCCAAGAATACTTTATCCCGCAAAGCTCTCTTTCCTCTATGAAGAAAGGATAAGGATCTTCCCAGACAGAGTCTCCAGAAATTCGTCATAACTAAACCCCCACTGCAAGCAATACTACAAGAAGTCCTAAAACCAAAACTGACAAAGGAATGATAAAGACTAGAATAAGACATGGATTAAAACCACAAAAAGACAAACAAAATGGCCAACATAGATTCCAATGTATCAATATTAACTCTAAATGTAAACGGACTCAACTCATCAATAAAAAGGCACAGGGTAGCGAAATGGATCAAAAAACAGAACCTAACCTTCTGCTGTCTACAAGAAACACATTTAGCCACAAAAGATGAACATAGACTGAAAGTAAAAGGCTGGAAAACAATCCTACAAGCAAACTGACCTAAAAGGAAGGCAGGGACAGTTATATTTATATCAGATAAAATAGACTTCAAACTAAAAAAGATAAAAAGAGACATAGATGGTCACTATATCGTGATAAAGGGGAAAATTCAGCAAGATGATATAACTCTCATCAACATATACTCCCCTAATGAAGGAGCACCAAAATATATAAGACAATTATTATCCACTCTGAAAACAGACATTAGAGAAAATACATATATAGTAGGAGTCTTCAACACTCCATTATCACAAATGGACAGATCAACGAGGCAACAAATAAACAAGGACATTAAAGCTCTAAACAAAGACCTAGACCACATGGGCTTAGCAGATATCTATAGGGCATTACACCCCCAAAAATCTGAAGACACATTCTTCTCAAGTACACATGGATCATACTCCAGGATTGATCACATACTAGGTCACAGAACAAACCTCAACAGATACACAAAGATCGAAATCATACCTACTATCCTCTCCGATCATAAAGCCATCAAACTAGAAATAAATCATGAAAAGAAAAAAAAGGAACCCTTTTACATCATGGAGATTAAAACCCACACTGCTCGAAGACCACTGGACTAATGAGGAGATCAAAGAAGAAATTAAAAAATACCTAGAAATGAATGTCAAAGAAGACACAACCTTCCAGAATGTATGGGACACCAGCAAAAGCAGTATTAAGAGTGAAGTACATAGCAATAAAGGCTCACATCAAGAAACAAGAAACAGCTCAAAGAAACAATCTAATCTCTCACCTCAAAGAACCAGAAAAGGAACAAGAGAAAAGGCCAAAAGCAAGTACAAGAGGGGCCTCCCCGGCGGCGCAGTGGTTGAGCGCTGCACTGTGGAGCTGTCGGCAGCGGTGACGCGAGTTCGACGCCTGGCCGGGGAGAATCCCACATGGTGTGGCAGACCTCTCCTGCCTTACCCACTGCTCCCCTCAGCAGTGTGTTTCTGATCAGCCTGTTCTGCTACCCACTCTGTCTCTGGTGAGCTCTTTCGCTGCCCCATGCCTCTGGCCTGTACCCCAGCTTGTATGTATAAATAAAAAATAAATCTTTGAAAAAAAAAAGCCAGTACAAGAAAGGAAATAATAAAAATAAAACAAGAAATAAATGAATTGGAAATCAAAAAAACAATACAGAAGATCAACGGAACCAAAAGCTGGTTCTTTGAAAAAATAAACAAAATAGACAGACCTCTAGCAAGGCTCACAAAGAAAAAACGGGAGAATACACAAATAAACAGGATAAGAAATGAAAGAGGCGAAATTACAACAGACACAGCAGAAATCAAAAGAATAATCAGAGATTATTATAAACACCTATATGGAAACAAGTTCAACAACTTAGAGGATATGGATAAATTCCTGAAACTACACAGCCACCCAAAAGTAGGTAAAGAAGATATAGAACACCTAAACAGACCAATCTCAACCCACAAAATTGAAGCAGTAATCAAAACCCTCCTCAAAAACAAAAGCCCAGGACCAGATGGTTTCATAAACAAATTCTACCAAACGTTCAAAAATGAACTAATCCCTATATTACACAAACTCTTTCAAAAAATTGAGAAGGAAGGAGTACTACCAAACAGATTCTATGAAGCAAATATTACTCTAATACCAAAACCAGAGAAAGACAATACAAAAAAAGAAAACTACAGAGCAATCTCCCTAATGAATACTGATGCAAAAATATTTAACAAAATCTTGGCCAACAGGATCCAACAATGCATCCAAAAGAAAATACACCACGACCAAGTGGGATTCATTCCAGGGACACAAGGATTGTTCAACATCCGAAAATCAATTAATGTAATCCATCACATCAACAAAAAGAAAAATAAAAACCATATGATCATATCAATAGATGCTGAGAAAGCATTCGACAAAGTGCAACAGCCATTTATGACAAAGGCCCTTGAAAAACTTGGAATAGAAGGAACATTCCTTAACATAATACAAGCCATATACGACAAACCCACAGCCAATATTATCCTCAATGGTGAGAAGTTGAAAGCCTTTCCCCTAAAATCAGGAACAAGACAAGGATGTCCACTCTCACCATTGCTTTTCAATATAACACTTGAAGTCCTAGCGAGAGCAATAAGACAGGAGAAAGACATACAAGGATTCCAAATAGGGAAAGAAGAAATTAAACTGTCACTATTTGCAGACGATATGATTATATACATAGAGAATCCCAAAAACTCCATAGAAAACCTACTCAAAACTATAGACCAATTCAGTAACATAGCAGGATACAAAATCAATGCACAAAAATCAGTAGCCTTTCTATATGCAAACACTCAGTCTGAAGAAGAAGAAATTAAAAGAATTATCCCCTTCAAAATCGAAACCAAAAAAATCAAATACCTGGGAATAAACCTAACAAAAGAGGTAAAGGACTTATACAAAGAAAACTACAAAACGCTTTTAAAAGAAATAAAGGAGGACACAAAAAGATGGAAAGACATCCCCTGCTCATGGATTGGAAGAATCAACATCATCAAAATGGCCATCCTACCAAAAGCAATCTACAGATTCAATGCAATTCTGATAAAAATCTCAATGACATTCTTCAAAGAAATAGAACGGATATTGAAGGAATTCATATGGAACCACAAAAATCCTCGAATAGCTAAAGCTATACTGACTAAAAAGAAGATGAATGGAGGGATAACACTCCCTAACTTCAAACTTTACTACAAAGCCATAATAATTAAAACAGCTTGGTACTGGAGCAAAAACAGACACATGGACCAATGGAACCAAATAGAAAATCCAGAAATAAATCCACATATTTATGGACAACTAATCTTCGACAAAGGAGCAAAGAATATGCAATGGAACAAGATTAGTTTGTTCAATAAATGGTGTTGGGAGAACTGGACTGCTACATGCAAAAAAATGAAGCTAGACCACTAACTCACAACATGCACAAAAACCAACTCAAAATGCATAAAAGACCTGGAGATAAGACCTCAAACCATAAATTTTATAGAAGAAAAAATAGGCAAAACTCTACATGACATATATCTCAGCAAAATCTTTAAAACCACTTCCCCCATAGCAAAGGAAGTAAAAGAAAAGATAAACAGCTGGGACTACATCAAAATAAAAAGCTTCTGTACAGCAAAAGAGACAATAATGAAAACAAACAGACAACCTACCAATTGGGAGAAGATCTTTGCACACAACACAACTGATAAAGGACCGATAACAAAAATCTACAAAGAGCTCACACAACTCAACAAAAACAAAGTCAACAATCCAGTCAAAAAATGGGCAGAAGAGCTAAAAAGACACTTCTCCAAAGAAGAAAAGAAAATGGCCAACAGGTACATGAAAAAATGTTCAACATCACTTATAATCAGGGAAATGCAAATTAAAACCACAATGAGATACCACCTCACCCCAGTGAGAATGGTGCACATTAATAAAACAGGCAACAACAAATGTTGGTGAGGATGTGGAGAAAAAGGAACTCTCCTACACTGCTGGTGGGAATGCAAATTGATCCAACCACTATGGAAAGCTGTATGGCGTTTCCTCAAACTGCTAGAAATGGAACTTCCATATGACCCAGCAATACTACTACTGGGAATATACCCAAAAGACACAAAAATGGGCCTCCCTGGTGGCGCAGCGGTTAAGCGCTGCGCTGTGGAGCTGTCGGCAGCGGCGATGCGAGTTCGACGCCCGGCCCGGGAGAATCCCACATGGTGCAGCAGACTCTCCTGCCTCGCCTGCTGCTCCCCTCAGCAGTGTATTTCTGATCTGCCTGTTCTGCTCCCCGCTCTGTCTCTGGTGAACCCTCTCGCTGCCCCACACCTCTGGTCTGTACCCCAGCTTGTATGTATAAATAAATAAATCTTAAAAAAAAAAGACACAAAAACACTAATCCGAAAGGATACATGCACCCGCATGTTTACTGCAGCACTGTTTACAATAGCTTAGGTACGGAAACAACACAAATGCCCAAAAATAGATGACTGGATCAAGAAGATGTGGTACATATACACAATGGAATACTATTCAGCATTCAAAAAAGACAAACACATGCAATTCGCAGCAACATGGATGGACCTAGAGGGGATCATGATCAGTGAAATAACCCAGAAAGAAAGAGAAAATTATCAAATGGTTTCACTTAAAACAGGAATATAGGGGAGCCAAATAAGAAAGCAACATTCAGCAGGGAAGGGGGGGGGAGGGCTGACGAGGGGGGAAGAGGGGAGCATGGAGGTCTATGGTGATGGCTCCACGGGTGAACAGGTGGTGGGTAACTTATGGGGAACACACAATAATGTAAAAGATACGAATAACAAAAATAAATATCTATTATATTTAAAAAAAATAAAAATAAAAAAAATAAATAAAAACCAGACAATAGCTATACTGAAATAGCGTTTGTTTCCTTCCCTAATAGTGAAAGGAGATTAAGGTGTTCCACTCATGGATGGCTGGGAGTTCAGGGTGCTTTATTGCTCAGATATGTCTGACATCACAGGTTAAATAGAAGTCACCTGTGTCACACATGCTTTGTAACATAAAATTTACTTCTTCCCTTTGGGATCTTCTCCATATGAACCCAAACCAGAGCATGGATGTCTCCAAACAACTTTGTGAGTTTGTGCTTGCTTTTCACATAGACTTTATTGCCCTGTAAGAATGATGAACTTGTTTGTTTGCCTCTCTCAAAAGAGAGCATCACCATTAAACTAGTTGAATTTTGACCTAGGGTCTTAACTTAGTAAATTTGATGCCCACTTGACCTTGAATTTGTTTATTGGTTGCATAGTAGGACTTTTTCAATGAACACCCATTATTTTCAACCAGAGGAATCTTCTCAAATGTAAATCAATTTCAATATCAGCCTCCCCTATTCTTAAAATCTTCAAAGGGTTCCTCATTCATTTTAGGATGAAAACCATCGCTACAAGATACATATTTGTAACTCAGAATTTCTCAACACTGATTCTGTAGCATAATCATCTGGGAAGTGGTCAGTTTTATGTTTTTGATTGTTCTATAAAAATGACAACATCATGGTCATATCCTATTCCAATAAAATCAGATTATCTAGAGGATGGGTCTAAGTATAGTTGTCTTTTATAAGCTCCTCGTGGGGTCTTAATGTGAAGCCTGTGGCATTTTATTGTACCCTTATTATTTAAGCCTCCTTGGCTATTTCAATTCTTGGAGTAGCTCTTATTTCTGACCTCAAACAATTTGTCCCAAACAACTTAGAATAAGTCTCACCTCACTCCATCTTAACCCCAACAGGCTACTTGCATTTTCATCTCCAAACCACAATGTCTCTTCTTCAAGTAAGCCTCAAACCTTCCCCACCCTTCCAGAATAGGTCACGGCCCCTGGTTGAAAATCAACATCCACAATTTTTCTTTTGTTTGAGTTATCAGTTTTCAATGAAATGTTTTTATTTCTGTAATTATTTGATTAGTGATCATTTTTCTCAGGAGATAATGAATTCAAAGTCTGCTCTTATCATTTTATCTTAGCACATAAGAGAGCATCTATCACATAGCAGACTTTCAATACTGAATGACTGACTCATTGAATAAATGAATGGATGAATGAATAGAACCCACTCATGCCTTCTTGAATCACAGTTTCTGAGAAACGTGTGGAGGAATTAGACTATTTGAGAGTTCCTATCAGAGGACAAGCATTAACTGCCCCCATTGCTAACAACACTTAAATGAGTTGACTATGAGTAGAGTGGAGAAGTAGAAAAGTGATGTGAAAAACAGAGAACTCATCACATTATCTTCTCTAGCATAGAGACTAACACCAAAATCACTTAGCAGAAGGAAAGGATCTCATGCATCCTAAGATGGTCTGTGTGTCTAACTATGTGAAGGACAACACAGTCCCAGTGCAGTTGTTCAAACAACTACTAGAGTCTAATTATAATGGGTTCAAAACATAGCTTCAGTCAGGCCAGATTCTTTCATCAAAAAAATAAGAGACTTGAATTTGCAACTGGTCTTTTACCCTAATATAAATAAATTCTGTTGACTATGTTAGTCTTATCCCTGTTTCCAGACAAAGATAATAACAAGAATGCTTTCTTGTTTCTCCTGTCGTAGCTTTTCAGATGATAAACTCCTTTTTCCTATGTCTCTTTCATCTTACTAAAATGAGGCAAGTCTGCTTTAAGTCCTTACAACTGCCTTAGCTCACTTCACTCTTAATAGAAGGGTAAAGACCAAGTAGCCATCGTTATAATGAAAGCTACTGTTTATTTAATGCTTTATGTGCTAACCAACCATGGTGATAAGTACTTGGCATACATTATCTTCAATCCTTATAACTTAGCCAGGTACATATTAGTATTTCCACTTCAAAAATAAAGAAACCAAAGCTCAAAGTAATTACATAAATTGTCCACTATTGTAGTAATTACAACAGTGGGGGAGCAGAATTGGACCATTTTTTTTTTTGTCAGAGAACTCTAAGATCTGAATTCTCCCACCAGCTACAATACACTGTGTTTCTGAAAACACAACACTCAATTGTCAGAGCTAACAACAGTCTGCAGATAGCCTAAGTATGACATGAAAAAACAATCACTTAGCTACCATTACTAGTCCTTCTGTGATTAGGCCCTCAGGAGCACTGAAGTACTGAAGTACTTTTCCTCATCCTGAAATATTTGATGCCTCGTTAGCAGTTGTTTCATAAAGCGAATGTCTCACCTTCTTTGCTGGCTTTCATTGTCTTTGCAATATACTCTGGAGAGGTGTTAGCTTGGTAGGGAAGTTCAATTTTTCAAATATTTTGGAATAGATTTCCTTTAACAGATTTCAAGGTCAAGCGAACAGCATAAACAATGTATAATTTCCCAGCGGAAGTGCCATGACACACCCAGGCTAACAACTAGCAAGAACAGAAGGAATAAAAAGAAAGGAACATTGTCTTGGAAGACTGGTTGGCAACTGAAAACACTATTCCATATAAAATGTACTTTATTTGTAAGTACATGTTACAAATTAACTTACTCCTCAAATTGGAAAAGATAATTGACTAGAAGATAATTGATCACTATAGTCTGGAAATGATTGATTCCACTTTCCAAGTTGCAAACTGCATCCAGAAATTATTTGTTCATTTATGCCTTCAGGATCTAAAGTTCCTCCCATTCACAAAGAAAATATAAACCATATGTAGATACAATGCTGAAAAGAAACAAAACTGCAGCCTCTCAATAGTGATCATGGTGTTAGACATGCTTTTGTTTATGCTAAATGCTTTGTAAAATGATTATTATAAATAGCAAAAAAAGAAAGTCCCGAGAAACAGTTCACTTTTAATTGACTTACAACAAGAAGCATTGATCATATAAATTAAGTTTCCTATGTGTATCTTTTGAAAGACTTCTAAGGAAATAGTCTCTTATAAAATACAATTCAACTCTAACTAGATAAGTCTAATATTCTCTTTGATATACATCGGGAGATGGGAAAATAAGACTTTTGGAAATTTTCCAGTATTTCTGTGAAAAATCTTTTAATGAGTACAAAGAATTATGAAAAGCTAATGCCTTGGAACAGCACTAAAGCCTCAAAATAGAAATTTATTTTGAACAGTTTTATACATCTTTAGACAATTTTCAAATTTCCTCTTTTTAACACACAATTATTTTCCTAATTAATTCATTAGACATTTTAGCAGGCTTAAAGACTACAAAGGTTAAATATATAACTGTATAATAGTTACTAATATTGAAAAATTATGTAAGGGTTGCGTTCTCCAAATATGTTTTCCATTTTTCCCTAAAAATATAGTTCTGTGTTACAATGCTTTATTATATATGTTAAGGGTGTGTGGAGTGAGAACAGACCCCAAGTTTTTACTTGGAAATCTAGATTTTTTTGTAGGTGAAAATGTAGTACTCCCTTATTGTAGTTACAATGCTTTATTATATATGTTAAGGGTATGTGGAGTGAGAATAGACCCCAAGTTTCTACTTGGAAATCTAGATTTTTTTGTAGGTAAAAATGTAGTACTCCCTTATAACAGTATGTCTGTTAGTAAGAACCTATTTATTAAGCACAGTAGTGTACATGGTGTCTTCAGAGAAAAGGCAGAGATCATACAACCATTTCTGAATGGACTCATCTGTGCTAGACTATTGCTGATATTGGGGTAGGGATCAACGTGCTTGTGCTGCAGATAAATGGCAGAGGTTAAGGCATAAGAAATCTCTCACTCTACATAGAATTATGGTTCATCCAATTTTCACATTCATCATCAAGCAATCATTTTTTAAACAAATCTAAATTGAGCCCATACTAAATAGCAGGAAAAAAGATAGACACGTATAAGTATCACTCATTTATTCAACATCCAATAAATATTTCTTGAACTCTTACAGTGTGCTGGTAAATTTTTTATGGATTGTTAAGTAGGATATATGTGACCGTTGCCTTCATGAAGCTTTTCCTTTTTTTTTCCTTTTTCATTTATTCAACATCCAATAAATATTTCTTGAACTCTTACAGTGTGCTGGTAAATTTTTTATGGATTGTTAAGTAGGATATATGTGACCGTTGCCTTCATGAAGCTTTTCCTTTTTTTTTGGGGGGGGGGGGTTGTTTTTTTATTGTTGTTGTTCTTGGTTTTTTTGTTTTTTTTTTTTTTTT
>PVIJ01008396.1:0-59081 GCA_004024925.1 Scalopus aquaticus | reverse complement strand
CTGTCTCTGGGGGCTACATGCTAATACATCAATGTCCTATTTCTATAGGAAATTCATCTTTCTATAGTTTCGACAACAACGTCTCCCAACCAGTATGTCACCAAACGATGGAAATTTACTTCTTTGGCAAATTAAAAAAATGCAATTTGGGGCCTCCCTTGTGCCACAAAGGGTTAAGCGCAGTGCTGTGGATCTCTTGGCAGAGGCAGTGGAAGTTCTATGCCCGGCCAGGGAGATTCCCACATGGCGCAGCAGACCTCTCCTGCCTCGCCCGCTGCTCCCCTTAGCAGTGTATTTCGGTTGATCTGCCTGTTCTACTCCCCACTCTGTCTCTGGTGAACCCTCTCACAGCCCCACACCTTTGGCCTGCACCCCAGCTTGTATGCATAAATAAATCTTAAAAAAATGCAAGTTTTCTAGCATATTTTAAGAAACACAATTTTTCCTAAATGAGATCACAGTTTAAAGTGTGATTACCCCACAGGGGAGCTAGTTGGTGCCAAATAAATATCAAATTAATTAATTAATTCAAGGAGTAAATGGAAGCCTTGTTATCAAGGCAGGAATTGGAAAAGTGAAGGAAGAGGGAGCTTCAGGGACACCAAATGGAAACAAGCAGTACTGTGAAGACAGGTGCATACAAAGTATGAATTGTCTTCTTTACGAATCTCTCCAGGATCTGCTTGCTTAAGATGACAACGTTACATCAATGGCCTAACTAATTAAAATGACAGCTGCTATGGCAAACCCTAAAGGACAGGAAAGGTAGCCCTAGAGCACGGAGCAAATCTTCTTTGGAGAAAATTTGCAAAACAGATAATAATCTGTCTACTGCTTATCAACTTTTGACTATATTCTTATTCCAAAGTATTCCCTTTATAGCCAAACAGTATTTGTCAGTACTCAGTCATCTTACTTTAAAATCTACTTATTTTTCTATTTTTCAGTTAGAAATAATACATGTATCTCAGGCAGTGATAGGGCAATGAGTGGGAGGGAAATGGAGAGATGAAAGGGGGTTGCTGCTAGCAGTTAAAGAATGAGTGAACAGAAAGCCAGAAGATGACCCAGGGTTCAAGCCAATGGAATATCTTGGTCAAGTACAGGGAGAGAAACTTTGTTTGGGCTATGCTGTCCCAACCAAGCTGGTCCTGTATGTATAATCAGTATGCATGGGGAAGCATCGTGGAGGGTTGAAATACTGAATAGCTAAATAGCTAAATAGTCCTCCTTTCTTGTTGCTGTTTCCAGTAGTACCGAGCTTTTTCATTCCAATTTTACTGATAAAATCCAGATTGTTCAAACTGCTAATTTCAAAGAATAATATCTCACTCTTCTTTCCAAAGACTATAGACACTCCATTCTCCTTCCCTGGTTAGAACCTCTGCTCTTCTCTGGCCTTAATAGGGCTCTGGCTTATTTTCTTTAACAGAAAATAGCACAGAGGCAGAAGGAGGCATCCCATCTAGTTAATGATGAGTAGTTTTATGTAACTGAATAAAAAAGAAGAGTGTGAAGACAAGAGTGATAGAAGACAGAGTATCTGAGACATATCATAGTGAGTTCTGAAAACTTCCCTGAGGCTTTGGGACTTGGCCCTAAGGAATCCCTTGAAGAGATCTATTGGGGATCAACTGAAGCAAGATTAAAG
Source organism: Scalopus aquaticus (assembly GCA_004024925.1). Classification (NCBI taxonomy): domain Eukaryota; kingdom Metazoa; phylum Chordata; class Mammalia; order Eulipotyphla; family Talpidae; genus Scalopus; species Scalopus aquaticus. The sequence goes on along the minus strand of PVIJ01008396.1, from coordinate 57,430 downwards.
AATGCAGTTGAGACATGGAAAATTTATGGTTGTGAGAATGAATTGAAGGGGCAGAAAAATGGAAGCAGGAAGAACATACACTAGATAATTAAAGCTTTCCAGGAGAGGGAAGGTATCTTGCCACTGCCTTTCACCATCTGGTTGGTAAGGATGTGGACTCTGGCCAACACCTAATTACAGTTCTTGGCAGCAGTCCCATTATATTTTCTTTAATTATGTCATTTTTATCTACCTGAGTACAGGCAGACTCCCTTGGAAGGAGCAGTAATGTATGGCACATGGTTGATATTCACTAAAAGTTCATTGCCTTGAATTGAAGTATTTTGGAAGCAAGCTATCTAAGTCTGTGACTTATCTAGGTGAGAGGTAATGCAAGATTGTGAGATTATACTGTCCTCAGAACCTGAAGAATTTTTTTTTTCTTTTTACTTCCTCTTGGTGAGATTAACATTACATTACAGCTACAAAAATTTGCAACTGATAATTTAATGTTTTTGTTAGCATTTGCAATTTCAACCTACAGACTTTGTTATTTAAGTTTATTAACAGATGCTTACAAAAAAATTACTCACATTTTCTAATTGTGCCACCATCTGGGCAAACAATGTAAATATTTACCAGCAGAGTCTAAAGGTAAGGGCTGAGGTTCTGCAGTATTTTGAAACCTGATAGTGTTGTCTTTCAGAACTGCCTGTGGTTTCCCTCCATTATATTCCCTCACAAAGTCTTTGAACAAGCATATAACACACTCAGGGAACATTAGCAGATGCTAAAACATTTTTTTAGTTGATTTATTAAGCTAGTGAGGGTCATTTTTTTGAAAAACAAGGAGAGAAATCCAGACACAACAGAAGTTAGAGAAATCAAAAATCAACCTTTGGAACAATAGTAACCAGCAATGTTTTCTCTCTTTGTTCACATACCAATCTAATTCAAAACTGACTGATGTCTGTTCAAATGTTTATAGCATTTTTATTTTTGTTTTTCAGTGAGAAAAGTTCAGGAACAGTATGGAACTTTAAAACAGAAAGAAAGAAAAAGGAGTGCAAGAGTCACTGGTTTATTTATGGTAAATACAAATTTGAGTTAACTGAAACATTCTTGTGATTTGCCCCCCTTCTGCTACTAAGCAGAGATTTATTTTTGCATAAAATTAAAGCAATTATTTAAAAATGACTCACATAGTAATATCCTTATCTAATTATCCTGATAGCAGAAAACTTAAATCCCAAAAGAGAACGGTTTATTTTTTAGGTGGAGTAGGAATAGTAAATACGTGACCAGGCACAGAGAAGGCATCTCCCAAACTTCCTCATTTGAGGGCTAGAAGTTGGCATCCATCCTTTAACATATTTTCCTTTTTGAAATACATTTTGATATGCAAATAGCCCTGGAGAAGTGAAAGGAAGTAAGTCACTCTCAATCAGTGTGAATGTGTTTCTAAGATACCCCTTTTACAAGTCATCTAAATAATAACAAAGAAAGGAAAGGAGGTCCAGGGAAAGAAAGCTGGGTGTGCTTTCAGGGGGATCAGATAGTCATGGCTTCGCATCTCTTCCTTGAAATTCTGTAGCCAACCAGACTGAATCAACTATGTCTACCTTACAGTTTTCCCCAGGTTCTGCCATATTGCTAAAAGAACCTCATGATCTGTTAATTCATACAATAATTTTCATTTGCAATATTAGATGTATAAGAGGCATTGATAAATGGAAACCAACCTACCTTGAAAATCCCACAAAATTGTGAATCATCAAGTATGTGACTGAAAAGAGTTCACAGTTTGACTCTTCTTAAAGTAATGAGTATTATTTTAAGTTTATTTTTATTGGAAGCATCACCACCCATTAATATCAACAAAGCAAAAAGGTATAATCAGAGGAAATAGGAAGATATCTTGCCAAACATACTAGGCCAAATTTGACCTTGTGATTAAAAATATGGGTTTTAAGATGCTTGATCATTTTTTGAAAAAACAAATTAGTTGCCTATATAAGTCTCTGCCAATTAAAAAGTCATGATGGGCAGTTCATGCTGCTCACTAATAGTAAAGCAATTGTTGATAATTGTTCTGGATTTCAATGTCTAATTAAAGCTAAGTGGATAGATTTACATACAATAAACAATAGAAGTGACTTGTATCCCCAGTTCCACGGGCATAATCAACTTCACAATACAATATCATTAAAACTTGCATGCTAATTATAGCTAATTGTTCCATGCAAATAGAAGCCATTTCATTTAGAAGATAGACTTCCAAAAGCTTAAGTCCTGCTATTCATTTTAAAAACTGAAGATGCTTGAATCAACTTGAAAGAAAAATTGTTCAGGAAAGATTTTAGGTTTTTTCCCAAGTTATCAGAAAAACATAGATTTTCTATATTAAAGGCATTCAGAAGCTCAAAGAGAGTTAACTAGGCTTAAACAGGCTACTCGTTGTACTTGTTGATAAAATGTGAAATTGCCCAATTAGATATGCATAAAATAAGAGTTCATTTTTTAAAAATTAAACATACAGTATTAATGGCCTAGAGTGGCCATTTTGAAATCATTTCCTAATTAATTCTAGAGGATTCTATGAACACTGAAATATTGGTTCTGTTTGATGTAGATACCAAATTGGCTTTTTCCAAAATTATTGCGAAATAGTATAAATCCAGCGATTGATTATCAACAATCAAATGGAAATTAAGAAATGTCTATAACATATGTGAAACTTTTTCCTTTTGGCTTATTTCGCTGAGCATGATCACTTCTAGCTCCATCTCCCAGAAGGAAAAAGAAAAATATCGAATGGTATCACTTATAAGAGAAATATAAGAGAGCCAAACAAGAAATCAGAAGGAGAAAATAGCACGCAAATCAAAAACAAAAACAAAAACTAGCAGACAACCACAAATAAGAGACATTCTGCAGGGGAGGGGGAGGAAGAGGGACTAAAATAGGGGAGAAAAGAGCACAAGGGACTGTGGTGATGGTTCATGGGTGAACTGGTGGTGGGAAACTTATCGGGGATACATCATAATGTAAAGGATATAAATGAAATTAAGTTAAAGAAAAAAATATGTGAAACTGTTCATGGGTTGTTTTGCAAAAAGTGGTAAAACTTGCTTAACAAAAAGATTTGCCTCAACTCCCCATTTCCTATTTATCTCTCCTCCTGCTTGTTTTGCAAAAATCTCCTCCTTATATTGCAAAACCAGCAAAGTTTGGACAGACAAACTGATGGAACACAAATTAATGTCTTTTGTTAGTTGTGATTCAGAACATAGACACAGAGTAACATTCACTGAGTTTTAGTTACATCTTGACTACCCAACATGAAAATTGCTGCTAAAACTATAGCCATAACACTCAGTGCATAGTCAAATAGAGAGTATGTATTTCAAAGCAAAGAGTCTGTTAGAGCCAGAAGAGCTCCAGCCTATAGTTCAATTTACAGCAAGGACTCTGTCAACAAAGAAATTCCTGGGACCAATTGCATGGGTGGCCATAGAGGAACACATGAAAAATTGACCAATCAGACTCTCCCAACTTGCATTTTCTATTCTTTTCCATGTTTCCCAACTACTATAAACACTGTCCATCTCTTGCCACTAGGATATTGATTTGAGTCTTGCTTCCAGTCTGTTTGCTGCTCAACTTTACAATAAGCTTTTATTTTTCTCAAAAGCCAATAGTATAGCTATTGGTTTTAGTTACGCATTGGGCAGTAGCCTCTGTTAGACAACAAACTTTGTTTAAATGGATGTGAAAGCAATATCTCACATATTTTGTTTAGTAGAGGAACAAACTACCCCAAAATATGCCTTTTTCACATATTGATTTGTTGAGCTATTTATGTTTAAAAAATAGACATAAAGAAAGATCTGAAACCCGAGTAGAAATAATATTTTTATAAGAAACATTTAGATTTATAAGGAAAATCTCCATTTATAAGGGTGTCTCCATCTCTGTACTAGGAAATAGAAGATGACCAAATCTCTAGAAACTCTTATTAAAAATAACACATTGACTTAAATCTACATACCACCAAGAACATGTTTATTGTTTCTTTCTAAATAAACTCCTAGAGTGGCCTCCCCCTTCCAACCAATATCCTTGTCTTTAGGTAAAAATGCCATTTAAGAGTGGCTTGGCCATTTTCATAGGTTACTCAGGCTTCCTGGATATCTCCCTTAAATACAGGGGGTACACATGTATCAAATTTTTATTTTCCTGTTAATATGTCTTTTATTACAGGGATGCATCAGTCAACAATATAGAAGAGTAGAGGGGAAATTTTCTATCCCCTAAAGTTTTAGAATTCTTTTTAGATAATGCCTTAAATTAGGCCTATAAATTCCTAATCATGGAAGCTCATACAACAAAATCATTTGTTGCATCATCATGTTTTACAGCTTCCTTGATAACAATATTTCAAAGATTGATTAATACCATAGCCCATTGTTCATTACATGCTGGGAACACTGAGATAGTAGAATAGATTTTAAATTAATAAACATTTCTGGATATGACTTGCCTTTTAAAAAAAATCATGTTAGAGAGAAAAATGAAGCTACATAAATACATGTGTGTGTGTGTGTGTGTATGTGTGTATTTAACAGAAGAAATAATATGGACAAAGAAGATGGCTCAGGAAAGATTCCACTCCATTTTGCTTTATTCTGTTTCATGTTTTCAGTCTAAGAAGGAAAACTGTAGATTGCAACTTCTTTAGAGTGATTCTTGCTCAACTAGTGAAATATAAATTGTGATCACTCCCAGAATTCATTTTTTTTTTTTTTTTTTTGGTAACAGAAAGGAAAGGAATGAAAGAGAAAAAAGAAAAGGAGATTACAAAAAAAAAAGCTAATAGAGAGGAAAAAGGAAATTTGAGAGGTATGGCTAGTAATAAGGGGTTCTGCCCTGCTTTAGCACTTGGGTAAATCAAAATCTCTATCTTCATTGTCTTCGCTTTCATGGTTTTTGGATTTTCATTCCAAAAGAGATGAAACTCTGTAATATATACATTTTTGTCTTTAAAAACAACTAAATTATAATTCCTTGTGAGCACACAAATGATTTGAATTTTACTTTATAGTAACTAGGCAATAAATTTAACAGTGTTAAGCATCTCTTATAAATTGGTCCCAGATCATAGCGATTCTCTTATTACAAAAGTAAATATAAAACTGCTCATGAAATAGCACTTGGAAGTTACCTATTTCACCCTTCCGCTACCAGCCACCCCCCATCCCTCATAAAATATTTTTTCATATTGGATTTCCTCCTGATTTATAGAAGACCAACCTCAGATACCTCTCTCCTTAACTTTGACTCATCCTTCCTCTCTCCCATATGCCACTGTTCCTGAATTTTTACACTTGAAAATAAGGTGGGGGAGGGAAGTCAGCAGAATGTCACATAGAGGAAAAGTCCTAAACAAGAATTATGTACGGGATCCACTTCATTCAGCTCACTGATTACTATTGATAAATGATCCCAAATTCTGTGAAGTTAGATGCTACATTTTATCTTTTCATTCAGAAGAATATCAAACACATTATTTATATCAAGGATAAGTAATTATTCAAAAAGTTATACTTTAATTCTTTATAGGAAATTAACTAGTTTACATCTAAGCTAGAGATTATATATAAATTTTCTTTTATTAATTTGCCTATAATGGTCTAACTCCTCCAATACTCTTTGAGGTGGTTTATCATCTTGCTAGTTATTGCATTAATGAAAAAACTGAACAAAATCTTTGAGACTTTTATATCTGTAGGAAAATTAAAGTTCTAACATTTTGAAAATTGCACTTTGGCAATAATTAATTATTGTTAAACACTTCTATTGCATATATTGTTCAATCAACTGGTCTTACTTTTCAGTTATATTATGAAACTTTCAGAACCATGACCATTTTCATTTGCTTGCTTGTTTGTTTTGTATATGCAATAGACTTATGTTCCTGGTATTCAATAGGTGCTCAATAAGTGCTGTTTGTATATTGCTGAATTTAATTTCATGACTATGCTTATAAACCAATTGAGTACAGTCACCTACATTTTTCCCCAGATGCTTTTATTTGTCTTTTCTTAATCTGGCATCTGTGCAACTAAATAGGATTTAATTCATGCTGCTTAGCATAATATGAATAATTACCATGTCTCATCTGGCATTTCATATATACACACCCTAAAAAAAAAGATTCTGATGTGCAGGCCAGTTTCCTTTTTGTTAAAGATATTTCTCTCCACCCCCTCCATGATGTGTGTGCATACCTATGCATATGTATATATACATATATAAAATATAATACTACATGTCTTTTACATATATGTATGATGTGTGTGAAAGGTATGTATACATCCTCTCTTTCTAGTCGAGTAGAAATTTAACCACAAAAAAGCTAAGAAACCACAATTGCCATCTACACTAGGGTTGTCACAGATCGTCCTGGCATAAACACTATTATTTAACAAGAAAATTTAGTCGCTTTTTAGGCATAAAGCTCCTGAGGATTTCTATTTTTTGAAGTTCGACTTTTTTCCTAGGCCAGATGCCAACAATTTATAGTACTGAATATGTGACTAAAAGCAAAAAGAAAGAAAAGAAAAACAGACATTGACAGTAGTAACCAAACTAGTTTTCAAATGTTGTTAGGGAATTTCAGTCATTTAAAATTAAATACAAGTCTACAACATCCACACCACTTCACTGAAAATTCCATGGTTAATGAGACTTCAAATAACTTGTTTGATCAGTTTCTCATATCCTCTTACCATAAATAATTCTTAGAAAGGATTTTTTACTGGCTAGACCATGTATTTTATTTTTCAATAGGTTTAAATTTCTATAAATAGCTGGACGACTCAGGTAATGAGTAAATCTTTTTCCAATTTGTTAGTGCACAATTTGACCCTAAATCTTTTTTATTCTCCAACCACTAGACTGCAGATATAAAGCAATACACATTTTTTTATATTAATTCTATACTTTAGACTTGTTCAATAAATTTATCCTGCATACATCCCACACCAATTCTCAATGCCTCAGACTACTTACTTCAGTAATATAGCTCAAGGACTCTAGAAGTCAATATCTTTTCAGAAAGTATGGATAAAATCCACAGATATTCAAAATTTTATGGTTTAAAAAATGTCGTGTGCAAACACCATCTCTTTATAAATTTTCAAACACTAAGAATTCTAAGAACTATGAAGAACTCATTTAAACAACTGAAGAAAATATTAATAAAGGGAAAAAGTGGTAAGTGATATTTTATACTATTAAGAAGTTCTTTAATTCACTTTCTTCTAAATTTACCAATGCATCATTCACCATATATCAACAGTAATAGCTACTTGATGTCCAGATAGTCAACAATGTTGGTTTTATGATATGAGGAAGACATCCAGGAATTAATCAAGAATAAGAGCGTTCTCTGCCTGAGTACAAAATGCCTGTGCATTAGTCAGTTTCTTAGGCTCCTACATAGGTTTTGTTGACCCACATTGTAGTTATAGATTCCTGTTCCATAGCATAAAGAACTGCCAAGTCAAAAAGGCAATACAGAAATTGAACCAATACGCTTTCTTTATATTCACACTATAAAATTCTGGGATTAAATAAACTTTCCTATTTTAATATTGGAACAAGGCAAAAAAAATTAAAAATAAAACAACAAAAAAAACACTTTTACTCTAGAAAATATAGGCTCTTGTAAAATATAACTTGTAAAATAATTTGCTTATTAATACCAGGAGTCTTATCATCAAGGTTTACTTTTAATCTCTCATCTCACCATGCTTAGTGTTTTTCTAGTATGGCATAAACTCTGGCAAACCCCGGCCTCCTTCTCTGCCTTCCAAGAACCATTTCAAAACCACCCGGTTCATACGCTCCACTATAAACAGTCTAACCAAATTCCCTCTTTTTTAAACACTACCAAGACTGTTAAGGTGGTAATTTCTCATCCTGCAATAGGTTCCCAACTTTGCTGAAACAACAGGTTATTATGAAAAACATTTGAGAGAAATTGACAACCCAAAACACATAGTGATAAAATTTCATTAACAACAACTTGGATAAGAAACACCTAAAACTATGAATAAAGCACAGGAACTTAATAATGCACATTAGTCAATGGTAATGATATTTTTTAAATTAAATAAAATCTTGTAGTGTTCCTATATTAGAATACAATATAAAAATAAGGTTCATATAATAGTTAACAACTAATTCATTAATACAATTTTAAATCATGTTCAATATAGTCTGTTTAATAAGGCAGGGAAATGCACAATACATTACACAGAGGGTTCTAGCCAAATTAAACAATATTCTAAAATATTTGGCAAATACCCAAAACTTTATGGGAACTAGATTATATGAATAATATGGTCCAAGAGGTTCTAGATAGGTGAGGCAATGCCATATTATGTTCACTGAATTGCCGGCTTCTGAATTGAAAATATCAGAGAGCAGGGTAAAATTCCCCTACCACAACTGGGTTATTCTGAGACTAGATAAATGAACAAATTAATATCAGGGAGATTAGTAAAAGTTAAAACCAACATTTAATAACATACATATTAAGAATTTGTATGTCTGTAAATTCTAAACTAAAATGGGTTGGATCAGATATATATGAAAAAGAGATACTTTACTCTGAGTAAAAAGATGAATTTCTCAGATAGAGACTACATATTCAGTGATTAACCTACACCTGAGTAATATCCTCTCAAACTACATTCTTCTACGTCATACAAAGGGAAACTGTGATTGCATCTTTGATTAGGAACATGCAAAGGCTTTTTGGATGAGGAAAGGACAAATGACTAAGGGAAAGAGGTTCTCTTCAGCTCTAGAGTCTAAACTCAAAATAATTTGCATTGTTTAAGTAATGGTAATAGAGTCTTCCTGAAGTCCACTGGGGACTCCATTAACATAGATCTACATACTAAGGTGACATTTACAGGAAAAGGCCTATTCTGGCCATATTGAGACAAGCCTATGAGACATTTTGGGGAGACAGATCCTTCACTAAGTCTCACTCTCTCTTCCACTAAGTAATACTATGCCTTGGTCCTAAAATGTTCACAAGTTGGGCCTCCCTGGTGGCACAATAGGTTAAGCACAGCACTGTGGAGCTGTCAGCAACTGCGGCAGCTGCTGCGGGCTTCCTTGCCTTGCCAGGGAGATTCCTACATGGCGCAGCATGCCTCTCCTACCTTGTCTGCTGCTCCCCTCAGCAGTGTACTTCGGTTGATCTGCCTGTTCTGCTCCCCACTCTGTCTCTGGTGAGCCCTCTCACTGCCCCACACCTCTGGCCTGCACCCCAGCTTGTATGCAAAAATAAATAAAATCTTAAAAAAAAAATCTAAAATGTTTACAAGCTCCAGGAATTCTTGTGTTGTAAATAGTGGATAATTCCATAGATTTGGGCTTTGTGATCAGATAGGCCTGGATTCTAGGTCTAGTTCTTTACTTTTCTGCACTTATGTGCCTTAGAAAATTATTGCACTGTTTTTACCCTTAATTTCTTTGTTAAAAAAAAAAATCGAGAGAGAGAAAACTGCCCCAACCTTTCAGATCTACTAAAAATTACAATAATGAGTACTTAGCACCGTATATACTAGATGAATAAACTAATTAAAGCACACAGTAGGTACTATTATAAATTATTGACATATGTTAGCTCATTGAGCTCTTATAATTGTTTTTGAGGTAAGAGCTATTAATATCCCTGGTCTCAGAGAGGAAGACTGAGGTTCAGAATATATAAACAAGTTGCTGAAATGACTGAGATAGCAAATGGGGAGCTGAGATTCCAATCCAGGCAGAAGAGCTCTAGAGTTGTGCTCATCCCATTGTGCTGCTAAGCAACAAATGAAAACAAAAGTAATGGCAATTGAAGTTTCAAGAGATCACCTTGCATTTGAACATTTATTCAGTTAATGATTCTTTCTGCCACATCTTGATTTTCCTGTATGATGAAAAAAGTCCTGGAGAAGTTAACAAAATATGTTTATAAATTTTTTGAACTAAAGGAAAGACTTAATCTTAATCAATTACTTTTTAACTTGGTAAAACCCTACTCCTTTGCCTCATGAGGCACAGAGAGATAAACCATATAACCAGGTTAAAACCTGTGTATTAAAGGTTTCATTAATGACCTCATTTCTTTGAAGGTGGAAGAGATATTTTAAAATAAGTATTCCCCCATGTTGGAACTAAATGAATAGAAATATGATTAAAAGAAAGCACTGTTAGAGACCTAAAAATCATATCAAAGAAAATTAATTTGTGGGTTATACAGTATGGAAGACAGATAATCTATGAAATTCAAAGGTAAGGCTACCTTTGAGAATAAAATTGCATAAAATAACCTAAAACAGATGAGATCAGTCTTTGATAAAAGAAAACAATTCCTATTAAGCTAGAGTTTTTACCTGGGTGGCTAAGGAATTTGAAGCAATATTCAAATTCTAATCATGGTGAATAGTGTGTGGATGTAGCCTTATCAATTCTCTTTTACTCAGGAAGAATGAAGATTGTGACTTTCAGCAAGGGAAAGAGAGTCTAGAGAGTGAAACTATATCAGTTTTTACAGTTATCTACAATTCTATCCCAAGAGAAGGGAAACCGTGAATATCATCTCAGGTGTGAGGTCCACTGTCAGTGTCAGCCAAAGCCTCTGTGCTCAGGACTTGTTACACTAGGATTATCTTACAAATGTCATGAAGAGATCCCTTACATTGTGGTTAACCTTATCATAATTTAACTTTGCACAGAGATTTAACATGGGGAGATGTTATCTTATAAATCTGAAGTTTCCAGGGCTGCTGCGTAGCCAAGTTTCCTACTATAAATCAATAAATCAATATTATGGACTATAACCCAGAGATCAGGAACCTATCTCTACAAAAATCCAGAGACTAAATTTCTTAAACTTATGAGGCATATGGTCTTAGTTGCAACAACTCAGTTTCGTTGTCATAGTTCAAAAGTAGACAAATACAATACATAGACGAATGTGCATGGCCATTTTCTAATAAAACAGAATTTATACACAGTGGCAATGTGCCAGATTTTGCCTACAGTCTAATATATTGCCAGCTCCCACTATAGATCTTTAGAATCTTGTGAGTTATTATGTTAGGCAGAATGCTGGCCTCTCCAAGATGTCCATGTCTAATCGCAAGAACCTATAAATTATATTGTTTATAAATTTGTCATAAATATCTGTGGCACTTCAACATCCTCAAGGCTATCCTTACTAATACATGTTTGTAACAAACTTTGAGATAAGTCTTCAGCAATATGTATGAAATTTTATTTTCTAAAAAAGCCCATAGATTCATATAACAAAGCTTAGTATACATCTGCTATAAATCAATTCACAGAAATATATACAATAAAAAATTTTAAATTAGCCCTTTGCTTACAATACTAAATATATCAAATGATGATTCTTATGATAAACAGACTGAATAGAAGTTAGAGGTCCACAGACACCACTTTTGAATCCTATTGGAAAAAAACTAGATAATTCTATTGTTGTCTTAATATAACTTGCTGCTTTGAAATGAAGAATTGATACATGGGGCTTATCAATCTCAAACAGTAGCAATTCAAATATATTCAATTAATTGTGTAGTAGATAGTTGCAATTTTTTAGGTTGTTACTTGGAACTTTCTCAATTAAAAAATTTAATGGTGTCACTAAGAGAGAAGTACTGAGCAAAGGTGGCTGGGATGGAGTACAGAAGACAGCATAGTAAAGTCTATCAGCTGCCTTCTTGCCCCTGGCCCTCCAAAAGGTCCTCTAGTGACAATTTTCACCCACACTGATGACCTTCTGAGTGATTTCAGGACTGAGAAGGTTCTTATGTGCAAGGGGTAGAGAACAGTCAAATAGGTCACTCTAAAATAAGAGCATACAGTTTCAGGACATTTTACCCCAAAATATGTCACATTGCTGCAGTGTTATTTTGAGTTGTAGGCACTTTAAAACAATAATCAGAAAAAAACTGATTGGATTTCTTCTGAATTCTCCTTATCTACACAAAGACAAATCCTCCAAAAGGAAGCCAACTGTCACAGATTCCCTCCCCTGAGAGTTTTATCAACCTGGGAGGATTAGTCTTTATTATAGAAAAAAATAATTAGAAATTGATACCACACCTAGACAAATATTGTTCCAAATCATGTATTCTTCTAAGAATCCTTTATCTTTCCTAAAAACCATTTCTTCTCCTGTAAGAGGCCAACATTCCCCTTCCTCTATTAAAATGGTATTTAGGGCTGTTCTAAGTCTCTTCTTTGAGTCAATTATTTTCCCATATATACATGAGGTATACGGGTGGATAAATTTCTGTTTTAATCTTGTTATTCTACATTTTTAGTACAAGTTCCTCTCCCCAAAACACAGAAGAGCAGAAAGAAAATTGTTTTCCTCCCATACAGGGGAAATCTCTAATAGGGGGGAGCAGGAGTTGGTAGGTAAGTTTCCCAGGTTTCTTTTGCTTTGGTGGGATAATTCTAAAGTTGGTTCTGTGTAGTTTATCAGAGATTCCACATCTAGGCCTTGTCCCAGTTTCCATTAGTGATAATCCTATTGCTCATTGATAAATCCTTCATAGGCTTTCCTCATTCCATATCTCACTTTCCTATTTTCACACTGTGCTCTTTGGAAAAGTGAGTACCGAGTAAATTCCCTGAACTCAAATACTTTTGTCATGGTCTACTTTAGGGAGAAAACAAACTAAGAAAGAATATGAGAGATATTAAGAAGCAATCAATGACTGACTGGAAGAAGAGAAGTGAGACAGACAAATATTCTAGAATGACTCCTAGAACCCTGACACTCATAAAGACATTGCCACCAGGAATTGAAGTAGGTTATCCAAAACACATTGAGATTGAGGGGACTGTTGGACAGACACTGTAATTTTCAAGCAAGTCACTGGATATTTATTAAAGGAGAGCAAGTGAAAGGTCTTAGCTTGAGCTATGATTTTGGAATCAGGGACCAATAAGTAATAATTGAAGCCACAACACCACTAGGGTTTGTCTGATATTGCTAAGGAAGGACATAATGTTAATGTTATCCCAGACAAACAGAGGCTTAACAAGGGAAGTCATAGAAGAAGTAAGAGAAGAGACCATGAAGACAATTAAGTGGGATTTCCAGGTAGGAAGGCAGAAAGAAGAGGAAAGTGATGCTTTGTAAATGAGCAGAGCTAAGAGTCCTAAAGGGATGGTCCAGGTATCAAGAACCACCATTTAAGAAAATGAGGAGAAATAAGGGTTGGGAGGGTTGTGCAATATCACACCTGGGAAGAAGCAGAGCAGAGTCCTGAGATGAGGGCTTGAGAAGCATGCCTTGAAGACCTAGAGGCATGGAATGAACTAACTTCAATTCTGGCTCGAAGCCTTGGCATGAGAGCATACCCATTTATATAAACTGTTCTTACATAAACTGCATGTGAGGTCCACAGAAGATGGTGATCGAAGTCCATTCAACCACCACACACTTTTCCTAGGATTCCATATAGAATAGCAGGGTTTTTGTTGTTGTTGTTTTGTTTTGAAATATCATCCATGTTCATTTTGTATTAATTGAGCACTGACTGTAGGAAAAGCATTGTGTCCAGGGGTGAAAATAAATGGAAATGAATCAAATGAAGTTTCTGACTTCAGATTTTTTTCAGTCCAGTCCCTGTTATATAACCACTTTAACACATACAGTAGATAGTGGCTGATCCTAACAGAAAGCACAATTTTACTTTAGCTTTCCTGTGCCTTCCATTCTTAAAATGAATTGTTTGCGTGGTTTAGTACTCATTTGTAAAGTTTTTTTTTCTCAGCAAGAGTTCTAAGCCACACAGCTTCTGTGTGCTTTCACCATAATTATACATGCAAACCCTCAAGTTACAAACACTAAAACCAATGTTCTCTGTACAGTGACACAGATTCTTGAATATGATTTAAATTCTGCAGAACTTTACTTGATTTATTTTATTTGATTACTACAAGAATGCTGTGATATAGGCAGGATAGGGGTTTTTAGTGGATATTTTTTATGGACATATTTCATATAGCATAAAATTCACCACTTTAAAATCTACAATCCAGTGTGTTTTAACATTTTCATTTAGTTGTCCAATGAACTTTATTATCTAAATCCAGAACATTTTTATCACCCTCCACAATTTTTACCTACTTCCCATTTATCCCTCACCTTCTATCCCCATACCCTGGAAACCACTAATCTAATTCATTTGTCTATGAATTTGCCCAATCTAGATATTTCCTATAAATGTGGCCTTCTTTGTGCTTCTTTGTGCTTTCTTTATTTAATATGTTTTCTAGTTTCAACTATGTTGTAGCAAGTATCAGTATTTCATTCTTTTGTTGGTGAATAATATTCCATTATATGGTTAGACCATATTTTGTTTATCCATTCTTTTATTTATGGACACTTGTTTTGTTTTGTTTTTCTACAGTAGATACTATAATAAACACTAGTGTACCAGTTTCTGTTTGGCAAATGTTTGGGCATATGTTTTTAATATTCTTAGGTATACACTTAGAAGTAAAATGATAGGGTTATGTGGCAACTCTATGTTCAAATTTTTGTAAAAGTTTTAAACTGTTTCCCATATTGACTACATCATTTAAAATGCCACTGCAATGAATAAGAATTTCAATTTCTTTATATATCTTCACCAATACCTTTTATGTTATACTCATATAATTATGGATAGATTTTATTTCCTCCATTTCATAAATAATAAAGACGGGTCTAACAGCAATTAGCTAGAAAGGTCAAGATGCAAACATTAGCTTTCAAAGTCTTAGGTGAGCTTTCTTTCTGTAATGCCACAAAATCACACCGACACCACATCAGCATCAACGTGTTATAAAGGTATGGAATGATATTCTGGGAAAAAAAAAAAAAAAAAAAAAGAAAACAAGCTCAGCCACAAATACATGGAGATTTAATAACATACTACTAAATAGTTATTGGAGCATTAAAAAAGAAAGGAGGAGTAAAAAAAATAGATACAAATGAAAATACTATGTCTCTCAAAAAAAAAAAACAAGAAAAATCTCAAGTAAACTTATATTTAAATAAACTAGAGAAAGAAGAACAAATGAATCCTAAAGTCAGCAGAAGTAAATTTTAAAAATCAGAGCAGGAAAAAAAAAAGACAAATAGGGAAAAAATATAATACAAATAATTAAGAGTTGGTTTTGGAAAAAATTAAAAATGGCAAACATTTTACTAAATTAAGAAATAAAAGACTCAAACAAATAAAATCAGAAATGAAAGAGAAGCTGTTACAATAGATACCACAGGAAGACAAAGGATCATAAGTAGCAACTATGAACATCTCATGCCAACAAACTGGACAATCAAGGAGAAATGGATAAATCCTTCATTGTGTAATCTCCCAATACCGAATCACAAAGACAAAGGAAATCTTGGAAAATGAGTCACAAGTAAAGAAAATTAAATCGTGATTTAAAGCCTCCAAAAAAGCAAAACTCTAGGACCAGATAGCTTCATGGGAGAATTTTCTAACATAGTCAATGTGTTCTAATATCCATTCTTCTAAAACTATTCCAAGAAAGTAAAAACAAAACAAACAAACAACAACAAAAAAAAAACAGACACATGATAAGATGTTCTACATCACTTGCTATTATGGAATGGCAAAGCAAAACTACAAGATTTCTCTTCACATCTGTAAGAAATTTTTTATTATTGAAAAATCTCAGGAAATACTTTTGTTCACAATGTGGCGGTAAAGGAATTGTCACATATTGTTGGTGGGAATGTAAGCTGATACAACTACTATGTAAAAAAGTATGGAAGAGACTCAAAAAATTAAAAATAAAATTGTCAAATAACCCAATAAATCCACGTCTGGACATTCATCAAGAGAATATTAAAACATTAACACACACACATACACACACACATATATGCACTCCTATGCTTAGCAGAGCACCATGAACATTATGTACAATAGCCAAGATGTGGAAATAACCTAAGTACCTGATGATGGATGATCTGATAAATAAGATGTGGTATATATACTCAGTAGAACATTATTCAGCTACAAAAAGATGAAATTGTGTCTTGTGTGCCAATAGGATGGAACTTGATAGGATTATGCTAAGTGAAATGAGGCAGGACAATGACAAATTCAGTATGATTTTAATCACTTAGAGAATATAAAGAAGCAAAGCAAATGAAAAACTAAACTAAACTAAAAACAAACCCTTAGACTCTGACAACAAAACTGTGGGGAAGAGGATGGAATAGGTAGAGGTGTTCAAAAGGTTGGTGGTGGATAGTGACTGGATATTTGGCTGTGGGCATGGTGTGATATATACAGATATGGAGTGATAAACTGTATACCTGAAACCTGTAGTGTGTAAACCAATTTTACTTCAAAAAATTTAAAAGAAAAAGTTCAGATGTTATAACTCTACAAAGTAATGTGGGTTTACAAGATACACACAAACAAGCATGTGTGACACAACACTCTTTCATATCCATGTATGCAACTCATCATTATGTTTACTCATGTATTTAATAAAATGTCAATTGCACATGAGAAGCTTTCAAAGAAGTTGTTCTAGATTTGAACACTTCAGTTGATGCCATCAGATCCTGGGTTATTTTAGAAGCACAATATTGTCTCAAGTTGAAGTATCTGATTTTCAAACTCCTTCTTAATTTATTCCAAAGAACAATTATTTTAAAACTTTCTTTACATTATAGTCCATTAAAAAATACATACCTGAAGTTTGGGCATTTATTTGACTGTTGAAGACAAATTTGTCAAAATTGGAAATGCTGTTACACCTGAATATGTGACTAGTATCTGACCTCTAAATTAGTCTCTGACATTTATTTTCTATGGAATATAAATACTTTTTAAAAATCATAACAGTATCCCAATCACTTGTCATATCACATGGATTAAATATATTTTCTTGTTTAAAGCAAGAGAAGGGTGTTGATGCAATATGTCAGAACCCGTACACCAAGCAAAAATTTCTAGTCTGGAAGAAATCAACTCCTTAATAAGACAATGAAGATTGAATTTTGAGAAGGCTTCCACCCTCTCTACTTAAATCAAAACAGTGTGAATATGGAATATAAATTATGAAAGCATGAAATAAACATAGAATTATCCATTTCAGATGCTCATTCACCATGCTTAAGATTAACATCACTTTGGTAAAAAATTAAAACACATAAGTTAATTATTTACAAGTCTAGATCTATTTTGTTATAATTTCACAGGTATGTGATAAAGAGTGTCAAAAGGTTTGAATGTGAAATATTTCTACTAAGTAATAGTTTACAGCAATCAAATGTGCACAGGGAAACCTAGGCTAATTGGAAATATTTGAAAGTGTGTGCTTAATTTTAATCTTTTGACTGCTATTTGGATTTTGGATAATACAGATAAAGAAATCTGAGCATGATTTACCTTTACCAGTGGTTAAGAGAAGGTGTTCAATTTCTAATTACACGCAATTTAAAAAAAAATATTTGTTGGGACTGAATTACTTAAAATTTCTAATTCCAAAAATAAAATCAGACACAGATCTATTTAGATTATTTAGCTGAGAAAAAGTTTGGAATGCCTATATCTTGGAATGTTTATGGGATGTTTTTGGTCCTAAACCATAACATTTAGAATGATGCACACAGAGTGGTGAAAAGGAAAAGAAGTGATTGTCTATTCAGCCATATAAGTCAGACCAATCAAGGATCAATGATGCATTAAACCATCAGGCACTCCACACCTCAAGACTTTCCATGCTTTAAGAAACAAAGCAGGCAAGTGAAAGTCCTCCTTCAGTACCCTGGTTTGACAGGTAATAAAGCCATCACTTACCAGAATCTACCTTGGTGCTGCTATTAAATGAATAGCAATAAGATCACCTTAATATTGCTAATGCATTTTCACTAAAGTTTATAGCATAGGTATATATATAACAAGATAAACAACAGATATTAGCTAACGGGGGGGGGGGGAAGAGAGAGAGGGAGGGGGAGGGAGGGGGAGGAAGGGAGAAGGAGGGATTGAGAGGGATTGGGAGGGAGAGGGAGGGAGAGGGAGTGCTTCCCGTATCTTCACATGCACCCTAGCTTACTCCAAAGGCTAAATACAAAATAACATTGGTGGTGGAAGGCTAGCCTGCCTTACTCTCCGAGCTTTATTCACAAATATACACATATATGTATATATGACTGGAGCTGTGGCAACTGCAATCAATCAGAAAAGCCTAAGCAAGTCTTTATAAAATTAGAAGCAGAAAGAGTTGACAGAGCAGTTACTCTTTTCTGAACCACAGATTCTCAGTAAATACAAACTTAATGCAGTCATTTTCTTGTCCTTTGAAAGAGGAAGTCAAATTCAAATTAGTTCACACTTTTACATGCATTTCACACCACTGTGCATGGTTCTTGTGCATTTGACTGTGAGGTGTATAGATCTACTCATTTTAAAATAACATAATTGATATATAAGCAATCCTGGTAGTTTCTATGAAGTATGAGAGGTCATGTCTGAAAGTCCACTGCCTTCATCATTATTATCTCCTGTAGCATCATTAGTGCTGGATCATTCAGGGGGCCAGAGAAGCATATGTGGAGCACATGTTGGCAAAGCAAAGCACCAAAGTTTCTTTATCTACTTATGAACATTTCTATGTAAAATAGTTTCCTCTCCGCTATTTCAATTTAAAGAGAAAAAAAAAATGAGTTATCATGGAAGGAAACTCAGAGTACTCCTGGGTTTCCTTTCATTTGTTTCACTGTCCAGCATTGTTTTTATTTTGACTTACATGTTTAGCATCTCTAAAAGCTCCATCTGTGAAACTGTTTCTAATATTTTTGAGCAAAATGTCTGTTTTATTATTACTTTTTAAACAGACTTCCATTTCTTCAGTCTTTTTTTATTTTCTTACTGAGGCAATGTTGGTTTACAACTTTGTCAATGTTTTAGAAGTACAGGTTCACGCTTCTTCATAGGTATGTTACAAAGCCATGCCCAGTATCAAAGCACCCATAATCCTTCACTATAGAGCAATGTGCCTCTTCCCCGAGCTTCTTCCCCTCCCACTCAGGAAGCTTCCATTCTCCATTCACGTTTCTAGGGTTTGTGCTGGTTTAGTTTTTGTCACTTTCTTTGTTTTGTCTTTTACATTCCATATATAAGTGACATCACTGGTGTTTGCCTTTTTCTGACAATTTCACTTAGCATGTACACCTCCCGTGCCATCCATCTTGTTAAAATGGCAAGATTTCATATTTTTTAAGGCTGAATTGTTTCCCATTATGTGTGTATATCACATCTTCTTTATTTATTCATCTGTCATTAGGCACCCAAGTTGTTTTTATAACTTTGCTAGGATAAATAGTACTGAAATGAACACAGAAGGGTGTATATCCCTTCAAATTAGTGTTTTTGTGTTCTTTAGCTAGAAGGATGGTGTTGTTATAAGACAGATCTATTTTTAATATCTTGAGAAAATTCCATACTCTTTTCCACAGAGGCTAGACAAGTCTACATTTACACCAACAACCTATGAGTGTTCCCTTTTTCCACATCTTGTCAACTTTTATTTTTTCTAGTCTTTTTGACATGGGCCATTTCACACATGTGACATGGTATCTCATTTTGGTTTTGATTTGCATTTTCTTCCTGATAAGTGAAATGAACTTTTTTTTCATGTGCCTATTGTCCATTCATCTGCATCTTTTCCTTAGAAAAGAGTCTATTTAGCTCTTCTGCCCATTTTTTTTCTTTGTTATGTAAGTAGATCTTGGATCTTTATCAGCTATATGATTTGCTAATATTTTCACCATTTAGTAGGGTGCCTTTTCATTTAAATGACAGTTTCTTTCACTATACAGAAGCATTTTTAGTTTGATATAGTCCCATTTTATTTTTATTTTGGACTTTGTTTTCTTTACCATTGGTGTCAACTTCCCAAAGAAGACATCTCTGAAGCCAATGTCATGGAATATATTGCTTAAGTTTTTCCTGTAGGTATTCATGGCTTCAGCTCTTACATCCAGTTTTTTAATCTACTTTGATTTAATTTTGGTGTGAGACAGTAGCCTAGTTTCATTTGTTTGCATGCAGCTATTTACTATCTCCAATACTATTTGTTGAAGGTACCTTATTTCCCCGATGTATGTTCTTGACTCCTTTTTTTAAAATTAATTGTCATATAAGTATGATTTTTCACCCAGTCTCTCATTTCTGTTCCATTGATCTGTGTATCAATTTTTATCCCAATGTTATTTTTTTATTACTCTCCCTTTGTAGCATAGTTTGTAGTCAGGGAATGTGATTATTCAAATCTTCATTTTTTTCTCAGGATTGCTTTGGTTATTTAGGGTCTTTTGTGAGTCCATATAAATTTTAGTAATGGTTTGTTCTATTGTTTTGAAGAATGTCACTGAAACTTTGATAGGGATAGCACTTAATGTGTATATAGCTTTGGGCATGACAGTTTTTTTAAACAATGTTTATTCTTCCAATACATGAGAAGGGGATATCTTTTTATTTTTTTTATTCCTTCTATTTAATACTATTATAGTTTTCATTAAATAGGTCTTTGACCAGTTTTATTAAACTTATCATAGGTACTGCTCTGACTTAGAAATACAGATAAACCCACTGCTGTTCACTACCTAGTTGATGAGTAGTTTGTCTAGTTGCTCTCACCCTGTGTCTTTCTGTGACAGTTAATTTATGTTGGCCCCACATACACATTGTGCGCCATACTGCTTTCTTCAAACCCCAACTCTTATCTTCATATCCATACCAGCAGCAAGAAGGCTGAGGCAGTAGTGACAAAGGGCATGAGGACAAGGAGTCAGGTAGTGGTCATTCTACTCTTTGTCATTAATCCTAAATATGTTGATCTACATCCTATGCCCCTTAGTTTCTTTCCCCTTGATTGAAATAACTATGTAGCTCATGACCTTAATTTTGTTGGTAAAGGCTTTTTGTTGTATATCCTCTGGGATAGCTGATCTGCTAGTATAATTTCAGCAAGGTAATTTCATAAACAATGGAATGAAGGAGAGATTGCACTAAGGTTACTTGGCTCATAGAGGCTCAAATCTAGTGGTTAGTTTTCTGATGTATTTAAGGCTACCACAATTACTACATTATAACTGTTCCTTGAGATACATCTGAAACAAGTGTTTTCTTTTTCACTTATTTTATTATTGTGTGTATATACAAAACAAAGATATTCAAGATATAGCTTGGGTATCGGTAACACGTTTTCCATTAAAAAAGAAAAATATACTCCTTGTAACTCTATTGAATTCTACATAAACAAGTCTAGAGAGCTTTCTTGATACTAAAAGACCTATCTTTATGTTTAAAATGTTATTGGTTTTATTTGTTTTCTTCTTTTACTCTTTCAGTTCAACAGCTTAAGAATAGTTTGAATTCTATATATTGAAATTGCTCTTTTAAAAAAAAAAATCTGAACATTTGCGAGAAAAAGTGCACAGTTTAAAGCTATTGCCTTTGCTCTAGACTATTAACCCCCTAGATATATGCCAAAATTGCCCTGTTGTTCAAACCTAATGGCAGGCATGGGAATCTGTGGTCCATGTATTGAATGGACTATTTCCTCATGATACACTGCTCTAATAACTGCTGCTCAGATCAGGGAAAAATAAAACACTCAAGATGAAAGCTTGCATTGCAAATCTGTTTACTGCTTCTGTACAAATTTCAGTGTAATATACATTCTTTGACAATGTGCTGGGCCAGTATTTCCTCTGAAAGACACTGTTGTAGAAACCAGTAATGATTTCCTGGGAATGATCCTTATTCTCATAAATGAATCAAAAAACAAAATTAACAAATTCAGCCAAATTAAAATGTTTTGTACTTTCATTTTAAATATAGCTTCCTTGGTTTTCTACTAGATTTACATCTGCAACATGCACAAATGACTAAATATAATTATTTCAAGCTGTAAATTAAGATGAAGAAAAATATTCATACACTTACAATATGAACATGGCCATATTGTAAAGCTTTTGAAGAAAATATAAAAGGAGGAATTTCCTAAAACATTAAGGAAGACATAATTTGAAAGAATCCTTGTATTGGGGGAAAAAAAAATCAAAGGTAACTTCCTAATCAAGTTGTGCATCCCTGTGTCTTCTAACTGATAAACAATTTTATATACAACCAATCTTGGATGCTAACTTTTCTGTATTTTGCAAAATAAATCAAAGTTTAGTATTGAGATGATAAGAAAAAAAATCAACAAAGTGACACAACACCATTAGCTGATTTAACCATCAACAAATCATTATACTTTTTTCACCATTACATTCATTCCATAGTACACAACACTAGTTAAATTAATTAATATCCTTGAGATAGCTGTATCACAGAGCATTTGGATGTCTGAGTTCAAGAATAATCTTTGGACAATTCATGTTGAGCTTATTAAATACAAATTTGTCCTATCAGCAACTGTTTAAGTCAATAGTTTCCAGTTCAATCATTCCCTTTTTACAACAAATACTTTGTAAAGCTTTGACTGTGACAAAATGGCTTCTATAACCAAAAAATTTATCCACAGACATGAAACAGAAGGCATCCATGCCACACTCACATCTGTTCAGAACTCATGGTCCCAGTAGTTGCCCAACTATAACATCTGCCAGCAAACACCCTTGATGTGACTTTGCCTGAGGGTTTTCTCTGAGCCCGAATGTGAGATTGTGATTTATAAGAAATATACATTTGTTCTTCTGGTGACCAAAATCCATTTCTCATATATACTTTGTCTTCTCTATAGGGTAGAGATTCCCAGTCCTACCCTCACACTTCTCGAGATGGGAAGGGAACTGGAGATTGAGCTCAACTGCTGATGCCCAAAGAAATCACCCTAAAACCCAAAGAACTGTATTCAAAAGCTCCCAGGTTGTAAACACACAGAAATTTGAGAAAGTGGTGCTCCTGGAAAAGGCATGGATGTTCCACACCCTTTCCCCATACCTTGCCCTACAGATATCTTCCATGTGACTGATCCTGAATACTCTCCATATGACAGATTGGTAATCTAGTGGTTAAAATGTTTTCCTGAGTCCTGTGAGCTGTTCTAGCAAATTAAAAGAAGTCAAAGAGAAGGTCTTTGGCATGTCCAAACTCTAGCCAGTCCGTGCAACTGGTGACTGAATTTTAAGGAGGGGAAAAACTTGGGAGGATGAGGCTTTTTTCTGTGGGATCTGATGATATCTCCTAGTAAACAGTGTCAGAACTGCATTAAATTTTTGGACTGAGAATTGTTCCACACACACTCCTGTTGGAGTATAAGATTCCATTCACTGAACAAGGGGGCAGACTAAACAAACGCTGAGTGCTAATTCCCCAGGAGAGGTTCTCAACCAGTTACAGGTAGAAGCAGAAGAGAAATAACCCAGCCTTACTCACCCTTTACATAGACTAATTCCTAGGAATATTCTACATGATCTTTCCAAGTTCCACAGCAGGCCTGAACTTCAGTTTCATCCACAGTGGGAACATGCTTACTAAAGTGACCCTTGGCATCCCTCCCTCCCCTTCTTAACTCCTTACTTTTCTGTCCAGTGCATCCCGTCCTAGCTTCAAATTAAGTACTCTTACACAAATCCATGTCTCAACATCTGCTTTCAGGGGAACCAAATCAAGGCAACAAATCAATCTTTAAAAATCAATATAGGCCTACCAGTGTAATAGGAAAAGAGTACAAAAGAGAAGTGACTTACAGTAAATTTATGTTCTTAACATGTACAAATTCAGGCATGACTATTTAATGCTTAGTACAACACATAATCAATTATACATCACATAATAACTTAGTCAGATAATTGCTTCCCTATATAGAATCACCATGAAAAGAACACCTACAAATGCAGACCCAGACAGATGTGATGCATTGCTAAATGGTAAAGTGGCATGGCCAGCAACATGATTTTCTTAGGCAGTCTCAGCAAAAATCTGAGCAAAATAAGCACAAGCTCTCCTTCATGTTCTTGGCGTTCAGTATAAAGCAGAAAGACTTAGTTTTTTATGTATCCTTCTGTTTATAAATAATCTTTGACTTACATGACTGTCCAGCAAAACATTAAATCATTTTATTGGATGAGGAACAGTTTCTTAATATATGGTAGGCCAGCCCACCTGTGACAGCATATGTGATCCTAAAAAATGCTAGTAGCAAGTCCCAGTTGTTGTGATGATCCAAAACTATCCTCATAAAATGTTCCTACAAGACAGTACTATTGAGAAACACTAGGTTAGACAAAAAAAAAAAAAAAAAAGACACAAAATAGAAAAGAAAAAGAAAAATGAATAATGCAACTGAATTGTGACTTCTTCATTTTTAGTCTCACTACTATCTTTTTCTTAGAAGTAAGATCTTAGGCAATTACTAATTACCATTCTGGGTTATACTGCATATCTATAAAGTAGAAGAAACCATACTATCTAACTCGGTATTGTTTTGAGATAAAATTACTAAAACACAATGCCACACACAAAGCCAGGGCTTGAAAAATAAGTTATTCTTGCTACGATATCTCATGGCAAAATTACTGATGGCTTCATTTCCCTCAAATGAGCTCTGTGATGTGGCCCCCAGATGATAAAATATTGTGTAGTATATGAAAATACAGGTTTAGTTATATAATTCTAAATTTCCAAGGTATAAGCTGTGAATTCACCAATATCGCTTGCACTCCCTCTCCCTCACTTCTGCTGCCTATCTTTGGTTACTTCTCATTCCCAATAATCAAAACCTGATGAGAGAGTATTATTACAGACAGATTTTGTAGCCCTATGCCCAATGAGGAGATCTTATGAAGAGTGACTGTAAAGAAGAAAGAGGAAAGTCTTGATTTAGCTTGCACGCTACTTTGGCAAATCAAAGAAATAGAGGCAGTTGGCTAGAGCAATTGAATAACAAATGAGATGATGTATAGGAACACACTGTTGTAAAGTGTAAAGTGATGCACAAATGCAAAAAAATGTTTTTGTTCTTTTTACTTATTAATAGTATCATTAGTCACACAGCTGTTAGAATACCAACTAGGAAAGACACAGAAACATAGCATCATCCTTTATAAATGAGATAGCTGAGAACCAAGACTAGTGATTGCCTAAAAAGAAATGGGAAAAAGATCAAACTGTCTGTAGAAGAGGGTACTTTGAGATGAAGAGCTCGCTGGGAAACGGTGAAAGTAAGTTAGGCAGGGGAGCAGAGGTAACAAATTAAAGGGTCAGCTTTTTAAGGCTGCAAAAGTCTTCTTGAAAAAAGGACTGCATTGATTGATGTGGCCTGTAATGGAAACTCAGATAATGAAATAAAACCAGCTTTTAAGAATTTCAGGCTGAGAACTCATTGCCATGGCAACCTTCTCAGAAGGGAACTTGTATAAGAAAATAAGATTCACTTGACTACGCCTTAAAATGAAAACCTACACTGCAGTGAAACAATTAAAAATAGAATTTCAAAATTGCTTATTGCCACAGTGCCTAGAGGTAGCACTGAAGTTGTAGGTCCATCATCTCCTCCAATGGAAATTATTACTGCTTAAAATCTATGACTTCTGGAGGGAACATTATTTTGCTTTGAGGGATCTCTGTGGGCATTGGCCATTTTCTGCCAGTGAAGATCTACAATTTTTTTTGAACTTCAATAAATCATCTAACAAGACATATATGGAAAACACAGTGGTACACACCATTTAAACAAACACCAAACTTCTAGTCTGCACATAATTACAAACACCAAAAATTTACCTATCAACTATTAGTTTTATCTCATGGAAAAAATACTTTAATCTATGTGAAAGCTGGCTTATATTAAGCTTATAATCATTTAAATGAAAACATCTATTTTCTTATATGTTCTGATGCATGTCCACCTATATTTTGTCAGTTAAAAGGAGTTTTCCCAAATATCTAATAGCATTTATATATATAAATCTATGCTTTTTAACTGACTCTGAGGGAAGAAGTCATTGTGATACTTTTAAATGGTATGGATTAGGTTTAAAATTTGAACCTGGGTGCAGAAGAATTGGCCACTGAGGAATTTAAGATATTGTAAAAGAGAGAGAAATAAAGGTCAAAATATAGACGTTTGTAGAAATTCCTATAAAATATTTACATGCTCACTTAAACAAAAATAAAAAAAGCAGCAAGATAAGATCGTCCTATGCCATCCTGCACAAATCAGTACCTGGTGATAATGAGTATAATATCATTAATTTCCATTTACCAGCCATTGCTCAATAGAATGTTTTCCTCCCTGCCTTCAACCCTGCTTTCACCTCTGAAGTTTCACCAGTAACAATTTTCTTTTGTAAGTTTAGTTAAAATTAACTCACAAGCATGAAAATGATATTTTGCTTGTGTGTAGTCCTCCAAGTCCCCACTACCCTTCTAATTTTCTCTAGGCACAGCATTCTCTCTAAAATCAAAATAATTTAGCTACTTTATCTCCCCAGCCTGATTATTTTATTCTCAAGTCATATGTGTTAGAATATTGTGGTTCTTACACCTGGTTCTATTTTTTTCATACAAATCTTTATCTTTCCCCAGGTTTTACTGAAAAAATCTGTACCTACCTTGATTTTTCATTCATTTTTTTCCTATTCAATTTCTAGTTCATTCTATTTCTTATTATCCCCTGCATAGTGTCTTCTATTTTTACATATATTAAAATCAACATTCTCAAGGTTGTCAAGAATGTAAACAAAAGCAAATCTGTACATATTTGAATTTTGTCTACAAATAATTTATGGTTGGGGGGAAAATAACTGAATTATATTTGAAGTAAGTTGGAAGAAATAAGGTTCTACAAAAACTAGGCTTAGGTAGCCTGAAAGATGGGTTCAACTTTTCATTTGCTCAACAGAATGTTTTCTCCCCGCGCAACCCTGCTTTTACTTCTGAAGTTTTACCAGAACAATTCATTTTTCATTTGTAAGTCTTCATGAAAAAAATGGGAAGGAGAATCATGATTACAATCCTAAATTTAGGCATTCCTTGGTCAGTATTAATAAACCTGTACAGATTAAGAATTCACAGAAGAGAAATGACACTGTAAAATGAGTCATTAGTTTATTGATTAAATTACCTTTATTCATTTACAACCTAAAACAAGCATGCAGGTATATGTAAAAATGTCACTAAAAAGAATGAATATAGGGGAGAAATGCATGGAAATTTTATCTACTAAATTAATGAAAGGAATATTAATTTTATTTTTTCACAGTGAAAAATTTTATCCACGGTACATTCAACAACCATATAACTCCCTTATTTCTAGATAATTATGTGTTACTATAACTTTTTCCTGTCTTCTGCTTAAAAGTATCTCTTTTTTGCAAAACTGAGAGGAGGGTAAAATGTATTTGCATCTCACTTTGCTTTCTGTTTCTGTTTCTTTCAACCTCCTTAAAGTCCCCTTTCAATTCTTCTCCCCAGGCTGAGATGTTTAGTATTTTTATCATCCTCTATTGTATACTGCCAGAGTGAAAAGTAATTTGTTAAATTTCTTCATATTAAGGTATTAGGAAATTAATTATCTCCTGATCTCAGGAGTATTTTCATTTTAAAGGGAAACTGCAGAGAAAGAACAATGCCTGACCACCATTAATTATAGAATCTCAGGCATCAGTGGGTAGACATTTAAGTGATGAGAGAATCAGAGTGTGCTTTCAAATTATACAACAGACATGATGATCATGTCTATTTGTCGGGATGATCAGGAGATTGAGACAAATTATATATTGGAAAATAATCATAATATCTACAAAATTTTATATGTTATTTTAAAATGTCTTGTTACATTGTAGGTCTAATTAATATGTATTGAATATAAATAAATGATCACTGTTTTATCTCTAAGGAAAACTTCGAGACTCTACTCCTTTGAAGAAATTAGAGCAAAGCAAATGTTTTGGACTCCTCTGCTTTAATCCTAAAACCTTTGGTTCATCTTTGAAAGAAAAGTGGTACCCCTCAAATATTTTATTTATTCATGGATATTTTCCAAGCCCTCTTATAGTTAGACAGGGATATATGAACAGTTATGGCCATTGAAATGGGGAATAGGAACGATATATATGTGACTTCCGTGCTAAAACAATAGTTTATACATGCTTTTACAAAGTTCCTGTTTTTTTCTTTGACTGAGGAGGCTGTCAGTTACAGACAGTACAACTGTGAAATGATGCAATGTCAATAAGCCAGAATCTCTGAAAGTAGGCCACTAAGATTTCGTCTGGATGATTTAGACTAATATAGTAATGTAATCCTTTTACCATATCACTTTATAATCTGCTATTCCATGTAACTATTTACTCATTCATTTTTGTGGCATTGTTGTTAAACAACACATAGTCAGAGAAACCATAATAATGAGTGTTTTTTGAAAAGTTAAAAATTACACAACAAATTTAAGACAATTATAAGTGGTGACAAGATTAGCTCAATTTAATTCAATGCAATGCACCTACTGAGCAATAACACTGTGGTATGCTCTGTGTAGACATGAGTTGCTAATATTAACAATGATGTTATTAATAAGTGCAATTAAGATGATGTTAGTAGTTACTACCATAAACACTATGTTTAATTGCCTAAATAAAAATAATATGCTCATTGAATACTTTGTAATAATTTCTGACTTAAAGAATCATGAAATGTTGAAATAAATGTCTAGAGTCCTAGTTTTCAGGATAGATAACAAAGCAGGATGTATCCCAAGCTCCAAAATTTTCCAAACGATAAAATATGCAAATACCTTGTACTTGCAATGATAATGCCACATAGTTTTATAGAAAAAATTTCCAGTTATCTTTGCATTCATTTTCTCAACTGATCCCCAATAACAGTCTCACCATTTAGACAGATTTGAGATGACAAGTAAATTTACTGACTGGATGGGGAAACTGAGGCTACAAAATACTGACATGACTTTTCCATGGCAACCAGTGATAACTGGTAAAGCAAACACTAAAGTCACTCTGGAAAAAGAGTGTAGGGTAAATGAAGATGCTCAAGATTTTACGCTGCTGGCCTCTGTGGCTATCACCTGCGTCCTCCAACACAGAAGCCTCAGGGCACACATGCCTGACAGTGGACAGATGGTGCATGGTGTGAGCAACCGTAAGTGCACACACCTAGGAGGTCAGGGATATAAGGGAAGCATCACACAGAGAACTGGGTGAGGCAGAGGGCGGTGAGCAATGGCTAAGAGAGGAAGAGACCATGAGATCTCAACAGAGAAAGCACAAAGTATAAAGATTAACAGGGGTCTGGGAGGCCCGTCTACCTGCCTTGCACCTGGTTGCTTCACTATAAGTGGTGTAGAAAGATCATTAAATGCTTGAAAAACCCACTGAAGGCTCCAGGACTCTTTTACCCATCTCCCAAATCAATCAAGAACTTGCCCTGTGCATTGCTGGCACTACAATGAATTTGAGAAATTTTCTTTGATAGGTATAGAAAGTTTTAAGTTTTTTTTTTTTCCATTTAGTTCTTTTTATCAACCATTTTTCCTCGCTTACAGTGATAAGCTTTTAAAGTACAAACCAATACTGTAAGAAACATATCCAGGCATATTCACATATCTAAGAATTTTCCATTACCCCAAAATAATGAGAATTTGAAAAAATTAAATTAGCCTTATTATTCTTTTAATGTTGGTTAAAGTCAAGATATCCTATATAAAATAAAGGAGTTCTTACTTGTTCTAGAAGGGAAACTAAGAGAGAAGGAGAGGGAGGGAAGTAGGGACAAGAGGGAGAGGGAAAGGGAGGGAGGGAAGAGAGATTGAGGTTCTTAAGAATAAAAGATAAGACATTTGATGCAACTCTAGTCAACCACACAAGCAAGTGGTAATTAATTTGGCTCAACATGGTGCTGATATTTTCCATCTTTTATATTTACTAATATTGGAATAACTCGGTTTAGCATCATCTGCTAATTTTACCCAAGTAACATGTAATTAACCCTTCAACATCATCATCAGGTTAACTAAAACATTACTTCAGTTCATCTGCAGGGTATCTGATAAAAGTTAATATAAGTTAGCCCATAATTCTTCCATTCCTTAGCTAATGGTAGCACGTAGCATGTCAATAGATGTGATTATTTTAAGAGCATATCAGTTATGGATGTTTCTTTTTCATATAAAAATTATGGGTGCTGTTTTTAACACTGTTTCAAAGGGACTAGCCTCTTCTTGTTTTTTATTGGCTTACAAAAATCATTATCGATGCCAGTGAATTCATTAGCAAATTCTTTTCAGATCTCAAGATCTGTACTTCCCAAGTTGGAAACTTCTATACATATCCATTTTTCCAAGCACTTCAGCCCCTTGCCTTTTTAAATCAATAAGCCACATTGACAAAATTTTAATTATTCCCTGAATGTGCACACCTGTTTTGATTTTTCCACTAGAGAACAAAATTAGCCAACTGGTTTAGCAGTTTGCTTTGGTTCATTTTGTTTGAACGCCAGCTTTCTCCTCTAAGACAGAAAAGGTTCTTACTTATTGATTAATTTGAAAACAGAAATTTTTCAGAGTGAAATAAAATCTCCAGTTCTGTTAATAAGTATGCAAAGATTTAAAGGGCTGTATAATTGACTTGCAAATGTTTTCTTACTTTAAGCAAACTCACCAATGTACCTTGAAAAAGGCACTCCATAATTATAATCATGCATGGAAAGTACAGTGACCATTCAGAGTTATCTAAATGAGTGATTCTCAATGCTTCTTCATGCAAATAATCTAACCACCAATTTTTTTAATTCCCAAGCACCGCGTTTCCATCCATCCAGCTAAGAAGTCAAGAGTTTAACTATCTTCCTGCCCCACAATTTCAGTGAGGTTATAATCTCTAAGGAAAGACCCAAGGAATCTGCACAAATTAATTTACTATTGGGTATTTATACTCTCATTTTTCTCATAGTTTTTCTTTCCTGGTGTAATTGAGATGTAATAAATGTAGGGCATGTAGCTAAAGAAAAGCAGGTGAATAAATATCTACAAATCCAGCTAGAGGAAACTTCCTTTCATCTCAGCCTACTAGTATGGAAATAGATTAGATACACATTTTCTGAACTATTTCTTTCTAAATTGACAAAACTTAGAAGGGATGTGGCATACCCAACTGCGAAGCATGAATTTAAAAAAAAAACAAAATAAATATAAAAGAATAACAACTTTCAATTTGAAACATATACACAGGGAGAAACTTCTGAAAATGAGTTATTTCTGAAGCTATGTATTCATATATGTGCACGCATACTCACACAAGTAGACAGAAATTAAAGTGAGCTTTAAACATGCATAAACATACTGCTAATATAAAATTAAATACACAATACAATAAACTTAAGACACTTGCCACTTTCCTTCTTTAAATATGTTGGCCATTACCATCACCTTTACTTTCTTCAAAACAGAATGACAAAATGGAAAGAAGAAAGTAGATGAGATGGTTCCAATTCTGGAATCCTATAATTTAATACCATAAACATCATGAACAATGATGCACATTTACGGCATACAAAATAATAGAATCATGATAACCAACATCATTTACTAAGAGCCTTAAAGTTTTCAGAATTTTAGAAATATTTTTCTACCTTTTTTTTGGACAAAAGTGACTCCCAAAACATAATGGCTGAAAAAGAATAAGAAATAAGAAACAAGAAAATACTTACAACTGATCGGATGTTATTTTCCTTTACCAGCTTCAGAGATGATTTATAGCAATTCTCAAGGTCTTCCTTGTGGGAACCATTTATATGGCCTCTGGCTATTGGCCCTACAGTATGGATGACATCTGTAAATGCAAAAGGAAGAGTAAATAGGATAAGTGATGTATTTTTCACTTTTCACATAATTGGTGCCTTATTTATTTTAGGTATTTATACGGGAGCCTGGAGACAAGTAAGCTAAGAAATATTGATGACTCAAATGCTTCTCTGGTAAAATATTTTGGAATAGCAAAGTCTCCTAAAGTAAGCGATTCCTTAGGAAGGTGATAATTGTGAAAAAGAATCCCCTATCAGTTAATTGTTCCACTGTTACTGGTCAGATTCAAGTGAGACAGATTATAATGTAAGATGTGAATAACTGGCACCCTAGCAAAAGACAAATACTTGGTGGGAAATAAAGTGAGAAATAATTGCCTACAAAATGAATATTCTGAACTAACATGGGACCAAAGAAGCAATGCTACACATCACTTTACTTGTAAATAATAGTTTCAAGCATCGTGCATAACAATGAGGGGCAAGTTTCTGAAAAATATGTGAAGATAATTTATAATAAGCCTACCAGAAATAATTTTAAAATGTTCTCAGCAATTTTAATGTACAGCCCACTAATTCTCACATGCATGAGGTACTATAGGGAGCACAGTCTATAATAAGTACCAACTTTCAACTTCTTCTTATATTAAAACTTTCAAATAACAATTTTTACTTCCCAACCTCTTTTTATGTTTGAAGACAAAAATTTTGGGCTTTTTGCATATAAAACCAACTATTGTGATATTTTTAATCTCTATTCATGCAAAACCTTTTAAATGTAGGAAAATATTGAAAAATAACTGTCATATATCTGATTGACTATTTTAAAGGAGTAATTACAAGAAAGAATGCAAATTTTAATTAAAATTGCTTGAAAATGCCTTATAACTTCTGCTTCCCATCTTTCTGTCATGTGAATTATTTGCCCATTTCATTGCTGTAAGTAACAAAAAGCCAATCAATTTTGATCAGAAAGAAAAATTCAGTCTTATATTATCAGAATATTATAATGAAATGATATTATGTGCTTTTAAAAGTACCACTTAATTTAAACAACAATGATGAAAGAATAAAAATACATTACAAAAATGAGATTATGGAATAGTTCTAATTTTCATCTGAGGGAACATAAATTTCAATAGTATGAAGTAAGACACTAAGAGAAAAGTCTTTGTTGACTGCCTGATAAATGTCAAGAATATTACCTGATGTTTGAGGAAAATCCCCAAAATATTGGTTTCAACTTTTAACTGTGAAACATTATTTAAATCCTTGTCAGATAAGATTAAAGATGATATCTTGTGATCAAAATAGGCAGAAAACATTACCAGTGAGTTTATGTAGATTTTATTACAGGGAAACTGATTTTTAAAGTAAAAACTACTATAATATAGGCAAGGATATAAGGAGATTAACTTGTATTTAGAGTGTGTATATAGATATGTATAATTTTTGTAATAATAGTATCAAGTGCTGCATATATGGAAGTAATACAAATCTGCACTGTGTAGTGAATTTTTATATGAATATATTACATCCGTTTGTTTTACATGCATGAAGAAGGAAGATTGTGACCGGTTTTCCCAATTTTCTCTTTGGTGATTTTTTGTTTGGGTCCAGTTGTGATATTTTAAATCGCCTAATGAATACAAATAAAAGTTATAGAATAAAAACACAGAATTCTATAGGGCAGAATTTCCCAAAGTGTGTTCATAAGATATGACTCCAAAGGTCAATGAAATCTGGGAAACACTGAGTGCAATTAATTCAAATCAGTTACCTTTGTGCAAGGATTTTCTGGACATGTAGTATGCTGCGATGAATGGTGAATCTCCTGGAAGGGATACATAATACTATGTTCCCAAAGTATATTTTGCTATTGAAATCTTTGTTTTGCAGAGTTCTTCCTGGAACTAAGTTTCCATAAATTAACCTTTAGTAAATGTTGTTCCAGGGCAATTTTGACGCCCTCATTGCATTGTTGAATGTGAAGTCTATGGTTGTTGTTTATTCCACCTTCCCCATAGCTAAACACTGTACATCCCACAATAAGTAAAGAAGTCACAGGACACAACCTGGCTTCCCTTATGAATGGCAAATGTTGAAGATCAAGAATAAGTACCTTGTATTTGGGGTCATAAAAGATACGTCTACCTGAGCAAAGTTAATAGAGGGTTTACAGTCCCTAAAGGGAAGAAAAGAGAGGGGGAAAACCATAAAAGTAGGGAAGAGTGACATCATAAACCATTCCTTTATTTTCTTAGCCATCACTGTCCACATAAGTGTATTTATAAAAAATTACTCCTTGCATTTCCTCACTTCTCCAATTCACTTAAAGATGTGAGAACAAACCACTAATAAATGAACTTCTTTAACATCCAAATATTGATCTCTGCAATTTGCTCTCTCTGTTAAATTAACAGCATCCAAGAGCAAGTGTTTTTATCAACCAACACGATGACCTCTCAGATCCACAAAACTGAAATGAGTAGTGTGAGACATGAAAAGAAATCCCCTACATCATTTTAATTGTTCATAATACTTAAAAGTAACTCTTCCACACCAAGGAGTTCCTCTTTTTCTGTCATAAAATTCAGTCAACAGACCTTCCTTCCCACTCCATTCCAGCCCTGCCAACACAAGAGTGCCCCAAAGGTAGCCATTTCATTGATTTCTGCCTTTGTTTCTCTATCTGTAAAACAAATCAACTGCTTTCATGATCTCTGTGGTCACTTCTGTAGCATCATTAATATTTAACATTGTAATGGAGACAGATGGAGTACAGAATGATATCTGGACTGCAAAGCGAGACCTGAAACATGGCTAAGTGTACATGTGCATATAGATCCTTTTTCATCATCAACATATTACAGACCATTCTTCCACAGTAATAGTTTCATAATCCAGTGATTGAGAACAAGTTAGATTCAAACAGTAATTATAACTTTAATGAGGCTTTGTATTAATTTACAATTTATAAAACACAATAGCATCTTTGGCGGGGACATATGTACTGAGTTATATGCATCCAGTCCATAAATACTTTATCATGCACATGAGTTTGTGAATCTATTAATAGCTGCATAAATAATATAAATAAAAGTATTACTTTGATGCTTGATGCATTCAGAGGCTTACAAAATGGCAATTATAAACAACGGTAGCAGCAGAGGCTGTTGTCATCACTGCTCTTACGACTATGAGTTATAATATCTGATAAGTCACAAGTCCCAGATCTAATCTATTCAGCTGTATGACCTTGGGGATGTCACTCTCCAGTGGGATTCTGACTTCAAAATTTAAAGAAGGAATTAAATTAAGATGGTTTCTAAGAATCTTTGCACCTTTCAAAAACAGGTCCTCTTCTACATGCCCATCAAAAAAATAATCAAATGATTCTCAGTTGTCTGATTTACTCTTGTGGAGATACTGGGCATCAGTCATGATTCACGTTTCTCAAACATGCTTACAAATGCGGTGAGAGGCCTCCCCGGTAGCGCAGCGGTTGAGCGCTGCGCTGTGGAGCTGCCGACAGCGGCAACGCAAGTTCGACTCCCAGTGGGTGAGAATCCCACATGGTGCAGCAGACCTCTCCTGCCTCGCCCGCTGCTCCCCTCAGCAGTTTATTTCTGATCTGCCTGTTCTGCTACCCGCTCTGTCTCTGGTGAACCCTCTCGCTGCCCCACGCCTCTGGCCTGTACCCCAGCTTGTATGTATAAATAAAAAATAAATCTTAAAAAAAAATGCGGTGAAAATTGGTACCAACCACAGAGAGATTTTATATATATCTATCATAATTACAAAGGTAGACTCCTACATTATCTCTAGGATTGCATCCTATAAAGAAAATGCTTGGAAACAACCTAAATATCCATCAATAGGAAACTAATAAAATAATAGTATATTTATACAATGAAATATACTTCTGTAAAAAGGACAATGAAGATCTTTATACATGGGCAAGGATACATGTCCAAGATACATTACTAAGTTAAAAAAAGAAA
The DNA here is from genome assembly GCA_004024925.1 of Scalopus aquaticus. Lineage (NCBI taxonomy): Eukaryota > Metazoa > Chordata > Mammalia > Eulipotyphla > Talpidae > Scalopus > Scalopus aquaticus. Next base: position 21,528 of record PVIJ01008396.1, on the reverse strand, counting down.
AGGAAAAAAGATGCAGAAAAGTGTGTTTATTTATTTATTTTTTTTTAAGATTTATTTTTTATTTTTATACATACAAGCTGGGGTACAGGCCAGAGGCGTGGGGCGGCGAGAGGGTTCACCAGAGCCAGAGCGGGGAGCAGAACAGGCAGATCAGAAATACACTGCTGAGGGGAGCAGTGGGCAAGGCAGGAGAGGTCTGCCACACCATGTGGGATTCTCCCTGGCCGGGCATCGAACTCGTGTCACCACTGCCGACAGCTCCACAGCGCAGTGCTTAACCGCTGCGCCACCGGGGAGGCCCAGAAAAGTGTGTTTAGAGTGATACTACTAGTATAACAGTATCCTGAAAGTATAGAAAAATGTTTTTTGACTAGTACCTGCATAAAACATCTCTGGAAGAATTAAGAAGCAACTAAAACACTGACTAACTACTAGGGGAATAATGGAAGGTAGAAAGATAAGACAAATATGGAAAAGAAGACTTTTCATAGTTTACCTGTTACATTTTTTGATGGTCATGTTATATGAATGTATTATTAAAAACTAAATCAAATCAAAATAAAATATTAAATATTTTAAATTTTAAATTAAATTTTAAATTAAATTAAAATATTAAATATTCTTCTGGATCCCATCTGCCATATCCCTATAGCAAGGAAAGTTAATGTGCCTTTCAAAAGTGATTTTTGAACCAAAGTAAACTTAAACAGTGCCAAGGATGGGGGATAGGTTACTATGGGTTCTACCCAGGTGCTCACAATTATAACACTCAGGCTCAGGGTTCAACAACTGGGCTTATTAACAAACAGGGGGTGAGGGGGAGAGTTTCTAAGGCCACAAAGGACTGGCTGTCTCACCCAGGTAGTGTCCACAGTGTCCAGTAGTCCAAAGAAAGGCTGCTCATTCAAGATGGCGCCGTCATTTCCACGACGGCCCGAAGCCTCCGGCACAAGATTCAACTCCAGTGGCAGCCAGAGGTACTTATAGCAACCAGAGACACCTACTCAAAGGCCAGGCTGGCCAGTGCCAGACACAAGTACCCGAGGCAGCAGCACCAGGAGAGGTGACGGGGATCAGAAGCCGCAGCCGGACACAAGTGGTAGCCGGACACAAGTCAGCAGCCCTGGCAGTGCCACAAGACAAGCACTAGTGTCACAGCCCTCTGAGAGCAAACAGCCTTTTAGAGACCCAGGCCAGCGGGTGATGTTGGAGGCAGGACCATAGGCAGGAGAAGCGGCTAGGCTGCAGTTTGAAATAGAAATCAAATGTGAAGGTCCCGGAATTCTATAAAGCTCTAGGAAGCCCTTCCTCGCAGGCCTGGACAAGTCTTCTCCACCAGTTGGTCTGCAACGTTTTTCCAGGGGAAGGTCTGAGGAGTCTTATTTGGGAAGGTCTAAGTAAACCCTCCGCCCCTCAAGCCGCCACTTATAACCTTGCCTTCAAGTCTGATTGGCTGTTTACAGTTCCAGCGCTCTTATTGGTGCAGGGCAAGCTCCAATCAGGCTGATCCATTTTCGATTCAGTGCCATAGCAAAAGGAAAAACCAGGCCTGCGCATTCAGACCCCACCCAAGGGGTGAGGCCTAGGTGGGCTCCTAGGTGGGCTCCCAGGCGGTGCGCTGGGGCCTGAGGGCTAGAAGATCTTCTCTGAGCCAAGCCGCTGCCACCGCTGCTGGGCCTGGTAGGCTGCACACCTGCGGCCTTTAAATACATTCATGCCCCACGGTAGTTTGAGCCCTGCGACTTCTGTTTCAGTTTTATTATAAATATGAAAATACTGTTAAATTTTAAAAGGTATCATTCCAAGGGATATAACAGAATAACTCCACTAGATATATCTTTCTTTTATTTTACTCTCAATAACCTCTCTATATCAATTATTTTCAGATAAAAATTAGGATTTAAAGGATGGACAAAATGGCATTTTTACCCTATCTGGCTAGAATCTATAGTTTTATTATAATTTTAATACAAAACTGAAACTTATAATGGATATAGAGTTCTGAGATAGGTCTTAGTTACTTCAGTAACCAAAGGTTTTTGAATAATAATTAATAATTGTTATAGATAAAAAGGAAAATACAGAAAATTGAATCTATTTTCCTTGGTTAAGGGAATCAGAGAGACAGAATAATATGCCCATAGTTACAGGACAAAGAAAATATGATTATAAATACACTTTCCCCAAGGTTACTACCTATTGAGGGAAATGGCATACATTTGTCTATTTAAGTTTTGGCATGTTTGTCATGAATCCCATTACTTTAGTCTCATATTTTGTACACATGAAGATTCTGTTAAGTTATTGCTGTGTAAGAAATGACCCCCAAACATGAGGACTATAGAGAACAGCAATCATTATTTCTTATGGTTTCTGTGTGTTGGAAATTCTGAGAGTTCTGGTATAAGGGTCTCTTACATGGTTGAAGTTAGCTGGTGCTGATCATGCACCCGTGTGTGGCTGGACCAGCTGAGGGCTAAAGAGGCTCCTTTCCCCCTTCAGGAAGTCTCGGGACCTCCAAGTGGGTTAGTTTGGATTTCCTCACAGCTTGCAACTCAAATCAATCAGATGACTCACGTGAAAGATCAGTGTTGGAGGTGCAAGGTACCAGATGTGGAAATTGAGTCTACTTTATCACTAGGCCTGGGACACAAAGTACCACAAACACTATAACCTATTGTTTGCAAACGTCACAAAATCCTGTCCATTTCAAATGGAGACACACACACTCCATTTCTTGATGACAGTAGCAAAGAATATTGTGCACATTTTATTTTATTTTTTTAAAGATTTATTTATGTATGCATATAAGAGCTGGGGTATAGGCCAGAGGTGTGAGGTGGTGAGATGATTCACCACAGACAGAGTGGGGAGCAGAACAGGCAGATCGACTGAAATACACTGCTGAGGGGAGCAGCGGGCAAAGCAGCAGAGGTCTGCTATGCCATGTGGGAAGCTCCCTGGCTGAGGATCAAACTCTTGCTGCAGTGGCTGCCAATAGCTTCATAGGCTGAGACTTAACCCCTTGTGCCACCAGGGAGGCCCTGTGGTGCACACTTTAACTACCTCAATGCAGGACTTCCCAGACACATAGAACTTTATTTTGGTTAGCATGTTTATTAGTAATAAAGTTTTGTAATAGATAAGAAACTAGAGAAAAAGCTGATGTGATTAAGTCTATTTCTAATATGGAGTTCTCAGACCTATTGTCTTAGTAAGTCAATTTCTCATTTAATAAAAATCAGAGGTATAGAAAGATTGGGATACAAGATTAATATTTTATTAACTGTGCATACACCTAATTTGGAGATCATAATGAAAATGTAGCTCCTAGATAGAATTGCCTGGCCTGGTGCTAGTTTTGTTGCTTTTTCTGTCTTAAAGACTGACAGGGATTTGTGGGCAAAGGAAAGGGCAGGTGTGGCAGTTACAGAAACAGCATCTTCTTTCCTGTGAGTACTGATAATAATGCCTTTTCCCTAAAATGTCCAGCTCCTGTTCAAGAAAAGAAATGCAGCCTTTGTACACTTGAAACCCTTCCTCACACAAGTCAAAAAAAGACAAGAAAACAGGAATGCTATTTGTACATTTAATCAACATTCAAATGCAACCCCCTGAAGAGGTATCGAAAATGAGATGGCAGGCCCTTTTATGCTTTATCAGACTAAAGTGTGGCAAGACAAATGGAACCTGTTTTTGCTCATCTATTTCTGAAATCAATCAGCCTATAAATCAACTCTTTTATTTTGAAGCAATAACCACCATCTTGAGCTCCCCCACCTCAATTTATCCTGGGAAATTAGTCTGAACTACATAGAAAAGAAGGGTAGGATAGAAGGTTTTCTTTGGAGGGGCTGGGGTGGGGGGAGTCCACTTTCATTTACAAAAGTGTAAATTGAAAAATGTGTGATTGGAATGCCAACTAAATATTGAAAGCAGTAGAATTACTTACAAAGATTCAATCAGACTTATCTTTGGCAAAACAAATGCAGCAAAAACACTCTGCGAAAAAATATTAGCATAATGAATTTTAAAACAAATGAGAGCGCACATATAGGTTTCTCTCATCGTTTTCCATTTGAGAAGCAACTGTGCTACATTCAAACTGTTAATGAACAGTCAGACCAAGTGTAGAATCAATTACACATTGCTTTCATTCACTCCACTCTTGTATTCATAAGCATAATCGGTCCATCTAACAGACTGCATAATGATGCCCTGCTCTGTCAATCATATTCAAATTGCATGAATTTTAAAGAGAAAACCAATGCATGGAATTAAACTGATTTTCTTTTCTGAAGGTAAAACCACAAAACCAATCACTAAAGGTACTATTTGTAAATCTTATTGGCCAATTTATATGACAAGCACCGCCAATCTATGAACTGAAACAGAATATTTGAAGTTCAGTTAACGGGAAATTGAATTACAACCTGATAGCATTACAAAGTAAATGCTGCTTTTCTTGTCCATATAGGTCAATGTTTTCATATATACATTTTTGAAGCTTGTCTTTATTATATTTCAAGAAACAATCAATTGTCATTAAGAGGTTCCTTTGCAATCTGTAGCAAATACCAGTTAGAATGTACTTCAACTACAGTCCTGAAGCGAGTTTCTAAGTTTGGATTATACTCTCATACATTTCTCCAGCTGCCTGATGGATTTCTTTCCATGTCCAGAAAGACTCCAGTCACCCAACTCTTTGCATGAGTTTCGAATAAACTGCCACTTACAGTCTTATTTTCTGGTCCATTTTCCTTTGAGTCTGTGAGTTGATCCTGCTTTTTGGTTTGTTTTTGTTATTAGTTACAAAGGTCTTTTAGTTTACTTCTCTTAGCCTCCTTGGTGCTATGGTTCCCTAAATAAAAGGACTATGTCTAAGATTAAATACACAGTAGCTAAACAACCTTTCCATTTTGCAGCTGATAAAGGCAAAGAATGCACTGTCAGAGTTTGAATGAATACTCCCACCTCAGTTTGAGACTTGTTCCCATTTTTACACAAGAATGTGATAATATTGCTGTGTTTTGGATATCATGTGCTTACATTATGTTTCATGCTTCATTGACTTCAATGTTGTGAGTTTTTTATGCTTAAATTGTGGTTTAATACATAAAATATTATTTGAGCAATCTCTGACAAAATGTTACCTTCTATGTTAAAAAAAAAAAAAAGAAGAAGAAGAAAAGGGCAAAGCTTTTCTTTATTTTTTTTATCAGCTCTTCCTCTTCTGCCAGAGTTCTATTTAAGGTGAATCCTGTTGATGGGCTGGGCTGGGGTCTTCTTTTTTTTTTTAAAGATTTATTTATTTATGAGTACAAGCTGGGGTACAGGCCAGAGGTGTGGGGTGGTGAGAGGGTTCACCAGAGACAGAGTGGAGTGCAGCACAGGCAGATCTACGGAAATACACTGCTGAGGGGAGCAGCAGGTGAGGCAGGAGAGGTCTGCTGCGCCATGCGGGAATCTCCCTGGCCGGGTGTCGAACTCGCGTCGCTGTTGCCGACAGCTCCACAGTGCAGCGCTTAACCGCTGCGCCACCAGGGAGGCCCCATGGGCTGGGGAAAAATTCAACTGGACCCCTGTATGTGTGTGTGTGTGTGTGTGTGTGTGGTGGGGGGTATGTACAGGCACACACACATCTCTATTTTTAATACTACAGATTGAAACTTGTATAAAAGGAATACCCTGTGGTAAGCCATTTATAGAATCTTTAGATTCCACAGGGGCATCTGTATTATAATAGTGCTATTCCCAACAGAGAAGAGTCTCAGAGAGACTGTGGGAAACTAAATTATCTGCAAAATTCTAACATTTTACATCATTTTAGAATGAATCCAAAGAGAACACAACTTAGAAGGAAGTGAGTCAAATACATGGCATTTCTAATGCTTCAATAACAAGGGTAAAGGGAGGTGGAGGTCCAGATTGACAATATGACTTTTTCAAGGAAGATAATAATAAGATCTTTGTTCTGGTTCAAGGGATGGCGGCAATTAGCAGCTTTTTCAGAGAAATGCAAAACTAGTACTTTATTCGAAGAAGGGGAGAAAGAGGCTTTTAAAAATTCTATATAGAGGGTAAAAACAAATGTATATCAGTTTCTACAATAAGGGTAATTCTACAATTTCAGAATATAAGCTAGGATTGCAGAGTGCAGAGAGGTTAATGTCTGGACAGGCAGGATGATGTTGAGGTTGCCTGGGCCTGTTACTGGTCTTCCTCCTCAGTTCCCTTGCTACTGCCAGTCTGGACAAGAGACTCTTCTGTAATCATTAACTCAGTCATTAGTTTTGTCCTTTATTAAAAAAAAAACATTTGTTGAGAATCCACTATGCACCAGGTACATAATGTAAACATTCTATTTAAAAAGAGGTGTTGTGCTTTTCTAACTCTAGACTTTTACTGCTATCTAGAGAGTCCTTCCATCCCTGCCTCCTAAAATTCTTCCAATTCCATAAAAATAATTTGCCATCCTTGAAGATGTGGTCCATGTGTCCCAATACATGGGGCAATAATTTTGAACTCATTTCTCTTCTTGGCTCCAATATCACTTGTGCTTGACCCTTTGATGACTTTTAACAACAATATTTCTGAGAAGTTTACGAAGCTAGAGTTACCCAATAAAAGTGCATTCTGCCTTAGGAAACAGGACATTTTCTGTCATTGGCAATCAAATACGAGTATATGTGCACCAAGATTCTTTGTATTTTTCAAGAGACTGAATTCCCTCTCTTCATGAAGAGACTCTCTGCTTCTGCTACATATGTTTGAGTTACACACACAGGCAGGAACTCTATGGGAACAATTGCTTATGGATAATTAGTGAATCTGTATGTGATTAAATAAAAGTTAGCCCAATAAATCAATCTAATCAGATGATAGACTGAGCTAGAGAAAACAATGAGGTTGAATGGATGGTCTAGACTGGGCAAGCAGGGAATGTAGTCATACTAGCTCAGATCATTGAACAGGAATTTTTATAGAATTGAGAATCTGTTTCTTCACAGAAAGACTCAACAAAACCTGATCAAAGATTTCATAATAGCTGCACTGCAGATGATAAAAAAGATTCTAACACCATTACGCTCTTAACAAAAGCTATGAGATTCCAAAGATTTCCAAACAGGAAAACAAAAAGTGTGGTATCTCCAATGCTTTTTTTTTTTAGAAAGACAGAGTTAAATAAAAGCATTTTATATGTGTCATTTCCCTTATCTGCATATGGCTCATTTTAGAATAAATTTGCTTTGTTCTAAAGATGGGTTTTAGTTTTTAAATCACAAAATGGAAAATGACAGATTTTGTGCAAATCTTCTCAAAGAATTAGTGGGATCACTATTTACATTTCTTAAAAAAAAGTAGTTTTGGGGTATAATGAATCTATCTCTCTATCAAAATAAACCAGGTTTAATTCCTCTGGGAGACTGGTACATTCAAATGACTATTTTAGGTTATTCCATAAATTCACAACAATATTTTCAATCGACTAGGGTATACAAATTCACAGCAAACGCTAATCCTAACTTTCTAAAGGAATACTTGTATTTACAGGTGACACATGAGAAGAACCAACTATTTTAAGAATTAGATTAATATAAATACTAAAGGAAAGATTATTAAAAGTTCTATATTCTGAAATTATATCTGTCATGATTTTAGCTTACTCAATCTCAAAAATATGAAAAAAGGGTAAGCAGTGAGAATAACAAATATTTAAATAATAAGGGTTATTTTAGCAAATATTTCCATAATGGCTGTTTTCTCTAGCATGAACGTAAACTGGTCGCTTATATTTTTGAACTCCAAGATGTCAGTTTACATTTCTACCTACATTCAGAGACGATGGGTCATTGTACAAGAAGTGTTTTTAGACTGGTTTCTAGACCTCTTTAAACTCTTAGTAGTTAAGGACTTCAAGGAGATTTTGCTTAGGTAATTCATATCTACCACAAAAGAACATAAAAGTGTATCTACTGTTAGCTATGAGGACAATGATATCATTACATGTCGCGTAAAGTATAGAAAAGTTCACAGTACATTCAAGGGAGAAAGAGAGTGAAAAATGCAAATAGCCTCTAAGCATTATTATGAACATGATATTGACATTATAAAACCCTTGTAAAAGGGGTCCCAGACTACATTTTGAAAATTGTTACACTAGAGCTTCTTGCTGTACAGATCCAGTAATTAATTATAATTAATTCCTTTTTCCAATGCAAAATGAACACCATTAAAAATTTTATCTGGTCCTTAGGTTTGAATTGTGACCTCTTTCAACTGCATAGGGAAAACCAGAAGTATTAGACTTGTTAAGAAATGGGTATTTCTCTATTTCAACTATTCTATGAGTTAAGGGATTTTAAAAGAGTAACATTTACCAAATGAAATTTTTCATTTTAGTTGACTTTTGAATATGGATTAATTTCTCTTTCCTTTTATCTGAGATGGCGATGAGGTCATTTCCACATATCAACTTCTTAACAATGGAGAAGTGCTTTTTACATTAGTAGCTTGCAAGAACTCAAGGAACAAAGTCCAAAATAACTGTAGCTATCAAACAAATTGATTCTAGTAGAGAAGAAAATGGTGGGAACAGTGTTTTTAAAAATAATTCTGCAAGACAGCATGAAATAAAACAAAGACAATTTCTTCTGTATCATGAATTTGAAAGAGAAATTATGGGCATGATTTACTTCCATCTTCGAAGAATGAGTTGGAAGATAGCTAAGGGAAGGAGACCAGTTAACATTAAACTAGATTGATGTGAATGAAAAGGGAGGTATATAATTCAAGAAGCTTAAACTAGCAAACTTTGATGATGGTTTCAAGGTAGGTATAAGAAGGAAGAATCAAAATTTATTTAAAGTAACTTCATTCTGGATGACTGAAGGGATGATAGAAATTGGGAAATCAGAACAGTAATTGAGAATTGAACTCTTAATTATTGTGATTGTATTGTAGTGTTTGTCAAGTCTTTTGAAAATGTATTCTTTACATAAAAATAAAATACAGAAGAGCACTGAGAATAGTAAGAGAAACAAACAAAAATTGTACCATGGAAGTTTACTAATTTTCTTGTATCAAAGTACCTTTAAAAGAAAAAAAAAAAAAGCCTTTTCTCCTTCCTTGCTTATTTTGGACCTGACATAAAATTGCTAAGGGGAATATATCATGGAGCCCTTAAAACATGATTCATTATGAGTTTAAGATTCAAAGAGGTCAACATGTGTCTTTGCAAGATTATTTAGCAGAAGCAATTAATGTAAATCCATTCAAAGTAAAGCTTTTTTATAGTAATTCAGATGTCAGAATAAAATATTTGCACAGAAGCTTTGATAATTAAATGATGAATATCACCTTCTAAAACAAAGAAATACCTGTAAAGAACTAAATAATACCTGAAGATTGATTGTGTATGCCAATGAATTAAAATTACCATTTTACTCCTATTTTTATTCATAAGCGCCTTAGTGGCTGAGATGATCTGATAGAGAGATACTATGATGGGAGAAGTTAGTAAAGGAAAAGAATGGATGGATTTGAAACAAGTAGGAAAAAAAAACTTTTAGATCAATGTCTAGAGATTGTAGGAAAAAGTGTTCACTCGAATATGCAATATATGCAATTCTATTTACACAACTGTATGTTGGGAAAGAGCAAGAAAAGAAGTCTTCATCTCCCAACTGAAAATTCCACTCAAGCAAATTATTTTTCTTCTGTAAAAACACAATAATATCTACTTCTCAAGTTTGTTGTGGGAAATAAATTATATATTATGTGAAAGAATCAAGCACAGTACCTAGTAGTTGACGAACTCTGCCTTGATTGATCATCATTACTATGTGGACCTAACTGTGTTCACTATGTGCATAAATAGAGTAAAAATAAGTCCTATCATATTTAATCAGTACTTCACCATTATACTTTCAACATTCATAACTATTCATATTAACCAATTATGTAGGAATTTATATTCCACAGTCTACTTTCCTTCTACTTCTTGGATCCCTGGTCTTCTCTTTCTTAAAGGTTTTTTTTCCCCAATATATCCCTGAGTAATTCTTTCAGAGACCATGTGTATGTGGGAATTTTATAAGTCACTGGATTTTTAAATACCTTTAGTTTGTTCCATTTCTAAATGCAAACATTATGGCATATATGATTCTAGGTTCAAATTAATTTTTCTATTAGACTTGAAAGATTTTGAGAGTCAATTTGATTTCTGCCTCTATGAGAATAAGTAAGCTAAATTTCTTTCCTTTCCCAGAGCTTTAGGAATTTCCAAGTAATATCCTTAGAATTGTGAATACTATCTACATCTTTCAGGACAGGGCTATTTGTACCCTGTAGTCATCAAGTTATTATGATTCATTTCCTCTGTTCTTTCTAGAAGTCTTAAGAGGTAGATTTTGCATGACTAAGGGTAAGTCCCTTTTTAGTCAAGCCTTTACTTTCTCTCGAAAATTTCATCTGCTGTATATTCAGATTATTTCCTTGACTTATACAATGAATCAGTAAGTGCATTCTTAACCATTTCCTTTCCATTATGTCTTCTTTCATTTGAAACTTTTTCGCATGTTTTAATTTTTAGGAATTTTATTACTTCTTTCTCATTAGAATCTTTTCTAACTTCTACATGTATCCTTTATAATTCTTTAGTCTAGCAACCTTTTTACAGAGTATAAATGTGTCGTATTGTCTGGGCTAAGAATAAACACAAGTTCTTAATGGACTTATTTTCAAACATTTCCATGATACTGACTGCCCTGTACAACTTTTATATATTTTCATCAAATTTGTATGTTTAATGCAAATGACAAATCATTTGGCAGGGTATATCTAGTAAGGAAATATAAAAGTAATATAATTGCTGAGCTAATTACACATGTGGCATTTTAACAGGGACTATACTTCTCATGTAGTTAACGGATTTATACAAGTCGCTAAGTTCTTCACAGCTTTTATTAAATGCTAAGATATTGTTGTAATTCTTCAACATTATAAAACAGCATATGCTACCAAGTTGAAATATGCATACACACAGAGAGAAAAAAAAGAGAGGAAAAAAAAGAAGAAAACAAAGTACTTTTATTACTCAAAACACAGCTATCCATATCATCCAAGCTATTTTATAGTGCTTCCTTTAGACCTGACAACATTGCTCCATCTCAGACCTATTTTGGACCTCATTTTTATAACTATTGTACACATAAAATAAAAATAGTTTATGCATTTACCAGCAGAAAATAGTTCAAATTTGCAGTTGTTTTTAGATACCTAATTATTATGCATTAATTATAAATCATATTTAAACTGCTTAACCTAAAGGAATATTTATTTTTACCCTAAACATTAGAAGTATATGCCTTGTTACAAACTTAGCTGTTGAGATATTTCAAGCAGAAACACATCAAGAAGCTGTTATTTTGCAAAATACCCTTGCTGTGTAACATTTTGTATACATAGGCACAGTATAAATAACACATTCTGACAGAATTTAAGTTTTACTGCTTATTTCATTCTGAAAAACTCATGTCTGTTATCTCTAACAATAAACTAAAAGAGTATGCTCAGCAATGCTATACTCTAAAGAACAATGAATTTAACTCTTCTAATAGAACTGTTATCAATAATTTTATTGATAGAACAATAGAAATGATTCCATGGAATAAAATGAAATATGTTTAGTTATTTCTTTAATGCTCTTAAAGACATATGGATGCAATTAATTTATAAAATTTCATGAGGAAAACTGCTGCTTCTTTGCAAAAGAAGGCCAAAGTATTTATCCATGACTTAGAAATCCATTGGATGTTCTTGGAGAACTCACTTAGGTTCTAGAAGCCTCTGTATGCCAAAGTCTGAAGTTGCTGGAAGCAAAATTTCTCTAAATGGCTCAGGTTACCACTTTCCCGGACATGGCATAGAAGAATGACAACATATCTGGTTCTGGCCTGGGAGATTTGTCACATAGATATTTTATGTATACTATATTTGAATAGTTAGAAGTTGCTGTGTAAAACACACAGTGCCAAGGAAAAAATACAGTTTTTTCCTTCTGTTGGAAAAGAAAATTTTCCTTGGAATTTTCTTATGAGAGAGAAAAAAAAAAATCGTCCCTTCCAGGATACAGCTGGTTGTATTTGCAACTTCTGATAAATCTGGTTTTACCATAGCATTAATTCCAGTGAAATCTCTCTAGACTCACCAGAAATACAGGTCCTCTCACAAACCAATTTCTTTTAGAAATATCTTCCTCATTATTCCTTAGAATATGTAGAAATACCTTCATTAAAGACATAAAGCTTAAAACTAAAAGAGTCCACATTCCATTTAATAATACACTCTAGGGCCTCCCTGGTGGCAGAGAGGTTAAGTTCTGTGCTGTGGAGCTGTTGGCAGCGGCAACGCGAGTTTGATGCCCAGCCAGGGAGATTCCCACATGGCGTAGCAGACCTCTCCCGCCTCACCCACTGTATTTCCGTCGATCTGCCTGTTCTGCTCCACGCTCTGTCTCTGGCAAACCCTCTGGCAGCCCCATGCCTCTGGCCTATACCCCAGCTTGTATGTATAAATAAATAAATCTTTAAAAAAAAAAGGAAAAAAAAACTAAATTAAAATAATAATAATAATAATAATAATAATAATAATAATAATAATATACTCTAGTTCCTCCCAGAACAAGACATTAGCCCTCTTCCGACCTACTATGAATTTCCCAACCCAGTGAGAACTCTGTGAATGTCAGAGTTTTTGACTGGAAGAGAAGAGGCCTCTTTGGTAATCCTTCAATGGGAAGAACTCTCTATAGATACTGCTTTTGACAATAGCAATGCCCTTGTATTGTGTCTGTCAATTAATCTTAAACTCTTGCTTTGCCAATAAACAACATCCTCCTTTTGCTTCTCCTTAGAAGTCCGGTTCAAAGTTTCTCAAACTTCAGAATACAGCAAAATAATCTAGAGAATTCCTTAAACACAGATTTCAGGTAATATTACCAGTATTTTTTATTCAAAAATTCTGGAATGGAGGGGGCACCCAGAATTTATGTTATTAACAAGTTTCTAGGTGATCTTGACACTGTTTGTATAAGAACCATATTTTGAAAACTATTTTAGAACAATTTTGGTAGCCTGCAGTTCTCTTACCAAAATTTTAACCATGACTTCAAGATTCTGATCTTGATTTTGCACAGTAGATTCATTAAAGTTACCAGTTCAGAGCATAACAATTGCACTTCCAGCTATGATTTGTTTATATTGTATAATATATATGAATAACCATGTTCTGTTAACTTCTATGACATCTCCTGATCTGCCACACCAGATTGTCACGCACATTAATGATATTCTATAGTTTTAAATGTTTCCATGTAGATAGATTTTCAAAAGCAACATGTGTCCAATTTCTACTTTAATTCTCATACATTACAGCAAAGAGTCGCCAAGATAAGCCCAATACATATTGTAGCAGGAAGAGCTCATTTCATATGAAATGTCAATAGAACATTAATAACATTAATTGAGGCATCAATTAAAGTCAATTATAAGAACATAAGGGTGTGTGTACTCTAGTTGTGAAAAGAAAGAGATTAAAGAAAGCATTCTTTTTGGCTAAGTCAACGAATACATAAGCCAAAATGAAAAAAAAAAAGTTAAACAAAAGTAAACATGTAACTTGATTTTGAAAGGATTCAAGGAGGGGTCAATAAAGAATTAAGACATGGACAAAAAGAACATATACAAATGGACAAAAAGTACATAAACAGATGTTGGGCAACATTTTTAGTCATTATGGAAATGCAAATTAAAACCAAAATGGGATACCACTTTACAACACTTAAGCTGGCTATAAACAAAATAGGCAATAACAAGTGCTAGTAAGTGTGCTGAGGAATTAGAATTCTCATATATTGGTGATGGATACACAAATGCCACTTGGGAAAGCAGAGTTACTCAAAGTGTTATTTATAATAGCCCCAAAGTGGAAACAATCCAAATGTTGATCAACTGAGAAATACACAAGAAATATAAACAAAAACAAGCAAATAAACCATACAATGGAATATTATGCAGCCATAAAAGAATGACGTACTGTTTGATATATACTACAACACAGGTGAAAATTGAAAATATTATGCTAAATGAAATTCTGTCTCAGAAGGCCACACATTGTACAGTTTTATATGAAATGCCCACACTACACAGATCTTTATAGATAGAAAGCAGACTAGTGGTTGCCAAGGGTAGGGTTGAAGGATGGAATAAATGGTTTCTTTCTAAACTGATGAAAATATTCTAGAATTAAAGAGTAAATAGTAGTGGTGATTGTTGGAAAACTATGAATTTATTAACAATTATTAAACTATACACTTACAACACCAAAAAAAAAAAAAAACTAAAAGAAAAATGACACAGTGTTGAGACATGCTAGAAAGCCTGGGCATGTGGTAGTTAACATGTTTAGTAAATGGCTTCCTGGAAAGCTTAAATGGTGAGTTAATTTAATGGACTATTCAAAATATTAAAAACATTAAAAGCAAGATTCTAAAATAAGTGTAGGAAAATTGAACTTGTCACCCTATGAAATTTTCCAGGGGTGTGTTTATGGAGCAACTTGAATGGTTCAGGTAGAGCTTTTCTCAGAGGTCACAGGACAGACCCTTTGTGTCTGTAATTCCTACCAAAAACTGAACAAAACACATATTAAGGAGAACTATTTGCCATTCAAGAACTACCTATGCATCTGAGAACAACTTCCATTTTTCACATAAGATGACAGGCTATTTCAGGACAGACTACTCAATTGCCCAAGCACTTGAAATGTACATGAAGGTCATAAATATTAAGCAAAAGGAGATAAAATACAGTAGTGCTTGAATGCTTGAATCACAAACATTCAGTTCTCCATAATAAGATGTGAAGTCCTTAGATGTGGTTATGTGCTAGATAATCACAGGATTCTCATAAGGTACAGAATTACAAAGACATACCATACAAAGTATAATGTTTTATTTTACAAATAAACCCTATGGAGAATCATCTCTGTAAGAAAAACTTTAGGTCAAATACTTGATGTAAAAAAAATGCCATCATCTTAGAAACTGAAGAAAATCCTTTTCTTGCAAGGAGATTTTTAGTTTGTATATTTTGGCCATAGGTTTGCTTGTCTTCATCAATATGTAAAAGTTGGAGGTTGTATGTGTGCATATACATATGCATGTAAAGTAAGCTTAATGCATGGGCAAGAACGGATAGCTCTGTAATGTGTTTTAAGAAAGAGTGAGAAGGTTTTTATACCCACTAGTGAGCCAAGATGTTTGGATACATTTCCCTTTCAATCTGTCCTCCAAACCTAGGCACAATCTGCTCTATAAAAGCAGTGATTGTTCGACTTTCAAGGACACCAAGTTTGTACAAAGAAAATGATAGGTAATCCTCACTGAAAATTTACCTTGTGCCAAAAACCATTCAAAGTCTATAGTTATTTTAATGTTACCAAACTTGAACAATCACAAGGAACTAATATTAAAATACATGTGCTAAAAAGGCAACAAAAAGCCATCTATGAATCAAGACTGAGCAAATGGACTTTATTCTTCTTGCTAAGTGCAGCTAAAACTTTGGTAAGTGTATATAAACAAATATAAGAAGATCTGAAAGATGGTAAAATAAAAGGCAGACCTTAAGCCTCAAGGAATGGCATGATGGTGAGTTCCCTGTTGCTGTTTTTTTTTTTTTTTTTCTTTTCTCATATATCCTGGACTAGGGGCTGGAGCAAACAGTAATCCAGAATAACAGGCGGAAACAAAAGAAGTCACCAGTGAAATTTCTTTCTAGCTAAATACCCAAAAATAGGCAACCTAGCAAGACAGAAACACAATAATTGTCCTAATATAACTAAACATCGCAGACAAAACTGACTGGGCATGAGATAAGTTTCTGGTTTGATGAAATTATTTCCTGTATTGATTATTTTGAATACACTGTCAAAACTCACCAGAGTATACTTAATGCATGTCACTCTATATAAAATTTATTAAAAGAAAGAACAAGATAACATATTAAGCGATAGTTCCATGTATGCCACTGTCTCAATCTATAACTTTCAAAGCAGAATGTAAGTAATGGCTATTGTGACTGATGATTTATTTCTTTATTCATGTATAGGTTATATTCTATATTTCACATGGTATAGCAACTTTAAGATCAATATTTGCCCTTCTAATTCTATTTGGAAATAAATCCACATACTTAATAAAATACTTTAACTACATTCAGAGAGGGGTTTTGTTTTGAAATTTCTTGGTAATACTTTATATCTTTATTGAGGTAAGATTGGTTTACAACACTGTGTATGACCCAGATATATGCTACAACAGTATACCAATCACCAAGTAACCCATAGTCCTCTACCATATTCTATTGGGCCCCCTGCACACCCTACTTTTCACCCTCCTTCCCTCTCTCTGGGAGCCTCAATTTTACAATCAGACTTCTAGGCCTTGCTATTGGTTGGTTCTGACTCACCCTGTGTTTTGTTTCTCTATATTCCACATATAAGCAAGACTGTTTGGTATGTCTTTCTTTCTTAGATTATTTCACTTAGCATAATAGTTTCTAGTTCCACCCACATTGCCGTGTTGTCTCAAATGGCAAAAGCTCATTTTTTTTTTTAATAGCTGAAAAGTAATCCTAATCCACTCATCTGTCCTTGGTCCCTTAGGCTGTATCCATAACTTGGCTACTAAAAACAGTGCGGCAGTGAAGACATAAGATTACATAAATCTCTTTCAATTACTGTTTTTAAAAGAAGAAACCATTTGTTTTGTAGAAAAATGATTTTTAGATTTATTCTTGCTTTTCATCACACACACACACACACACACACAGAGCAAAAGGAGCTTATCATTGAAATACTTTTCAAAGGGATGTTTAAAGCAATAATTTATATCCACTTAGGACTGTTTCCCATGAAATTGCTTTACTGTTTAGTGAGCAATAATACACAGAGAACACATTTGCTGTGGCAGCTACACTATCCTAATATAGCCACAATATAGTATCTCCTATCCTATATGTTCTTCTGTAACGTGAACTTTCCTCTCTCTCATCAAAAACTGGAGTATGCATTCCCTTCCAATGAACCTCAGATAGCTGTAGTCACTTGCTTATCACCAGTAAAATGTGGTGAAGTGATGCTGTGGGACTTCCAATAGAAGGTGAGAAGAAGCCTGACAGGTTCTACTTGGTCTCCTGGATTATTTGCTTGTTGGATGTTCCCTCCCATAACTCAATATCATGCTGTGAAAAGTTGAAGACACATGTGTTGGGGTATAATTTAATAAGGTTAAAATTTAAGCCTCTACTTCGTCCCCAGCACAACAGTTTAGGCAGCTTGAATAGATGAAGTGAACTGATAAGGTTGTTATGGAAACCAGGCAGTAAGACAGATAAATTTAACCCTGGATACAGAAGCAGGGTCAAGACACATTCTGTGTCAAAGATCAATGCCCAAGACCAGTTATCCCAGCACTAACTGGTCCAAACCAACTCTCCAGTCATAAAAGGCCCATGGAAACACGTTATAAAAAGGAGCTTCAAATTTTTCTTCATGCTAGACCTCTTCTGTCTTGCTCACTGCTTCTCTTAGCAGTGTATTTCAATAAATCTGCTTTCTTGTTCTCCACTGTTCTCGTGAATTCTGTCACCTCAGTGCCTCTGGCATATACCCTGACCCTTCCCCCCAACAATACGCATAGACACTCTGTTGGACAAAACACCAGATATGTGAATGAAGAAACTTCCAGATGAGTCTAGTCCTCAGTCATTTATGTATTTCCCAATAAAGTCTCTGACATTGTGCAGCAGAGACAAGTCATTTAAATTTCTGTTGTATGGAACCTGCAAGCCTTATGAAACAGTAGTTGATTTACTCTACCTAGCTCTGGAATGGTCTATTACACAGCAGTAAATAACTAAGACATTTTCCTCCAATTTGCTTAATTCCCTGAAAATGAAGTGTTCTCATTATTCAACATGAATTATAAGCACTTTTAGCTATGTTATCTTTTTAAAAAAGATTTTTTAAATTTATTTATGCATATAAGAACTGGTGTATAGGCCAGAGGTGTGGGGTGGGGTGGAGTGTGTGAGAGGATTCACCAGGGATAGAGTGGGGAGCAGAACAGGCAGATCTGCTGAAGTACACTGCTGAAGGGAGCAGAGGGCGAGACAGGAGAGGTCTGCTGTGCCCTGTGGGTTAGCTCCCTGGATTAGGGTGGAATTCATGCAGCAGTGACTGGCCATAGCTTGTTCGTGCTGAGACTTTAACCCATACACCACAAGGGAGGCCCTACCTACATTATCTTAAAGGAAATAGAAGTGTCTGAGTTGCTACATTTGATTTTGGGTTGACTTGTAGTCACACTTTAGCAATACTGTAGTTCTTCTTCCAAAGTTCATGCTCACTTATTCTGATGATAGACGCCCACCTGAATCATCAAATATTTGTGAACGTACAAGTTACGGGGGTTTCTGCATTAATATTGAAATTCAGATTTTGCCATAGACCCTCTGGAGATCTGGGTGATACTTTGAACCTTTTTAATAAAATTGAAATATTCATAGTTTATTCATAAGGACTCTTGAGATGATTAAGACATGATTAAAGCACAGTGTTTGAATCAGGGTACAAGTTTCCAAATTTGCAGTTATTTTGCACTTGCTCACATATATGAAACATTAGTTTATCTGTAGACTGATTAGAGGTTTACACTCCTTCTCTACTCTAGAGCTGTTCTGTTCCCTAAGTGCAAATGATAGGGTATTTGGCATCTCAATTGCTGGTGGTCCTTTACTCATATAATTGGGGCTCCTAGAAGATTTCACATCATTATTCAGTAAGCCTTTTCTTTCCCAACCCTTTACAACAGCCACTATAGTAAAGAAACTCCTTGAGAAATGCTGCCAGGAATTCCCATTAAAAAGTCTAATAAATGTTTTTCAACTAATATGCTATGTTCTGAATTTATAAGAATAGTCTGGGCCAAAAAGGTCTTGGCAGTCATTTATGGGGATTATTACAAAGGTAAATTCATATGCAGATTATTGGACAGCATTCACTTTATTATACAGGAGCATTTTAAAATTAGTTTCAGAAAAAGGGCACTCCATAATAAACTTTTAATTTCAAGAGTTGCACAAGGTAAAGGCTGAAAATTACAATAGGCCAGGTACCATGTCAGCTCTGATATACTACAACACTTCTTTATGAGCACATTACAATTCGGAGAGCTAATAATAAAAAGAAGTGATGCTGAGATGATGAATTGATGCTATGCAATTAGACCTATTAGAATTCACAAGAGTCGACAGGCAATAATCAAACCTTTTTCATGCTGCCCATTGCAATTATCTTTGCACTTAAGAATCAACAAAGCACATAATGACTTGCACTCGATTAAGGAATTCATGAGAAATGGAATTTTAATTAGTGTGTAGAAAATTTGGGCCATTTATTACTTTACAGGACAACAAATTGCAAAAACTAGTTGAGGAGTTAAAAACAGTCAGCAGCGATAGATGTTTGCAGATCGTGGTGAGCTACTAAGACAATGGAAATTTCCAATAATTCCCCTCCTCCCGTGAAATTAAAATTAACAGAGTGAATCTATTATTGAGGACTGAAAAAGTAGTACGTGCATTGTTGACATCTTGCGTGATTGAAAAACAGATATCAAATCTGTTCCCAATTTTGACTTTCCCATAACACAGCATTTCATTTTATGTACACACACACACACACACACACACACACACATATATTCATATACAGTCCATATTGCATTCAACATTCAACATATCAGTAATATCTACTGATTGACACCTGTATATAGCAAAAGAATATATATTCTTAGAAGAGGTAAGATGAGTAATTTAGCATGGAATTTTAAAAGTTCATAGAGTGAAGATTATGCTTAGTCAACCTGTACATTTTTTGGTTAGTTATGAAGAGCACTAATGTAAGGGTTGTTTGTTTTTAATAATGTTTATTCATAACATACATTCTCTTGTAATGCATTTGACCTTGGGCAAGAAGATTAAATTATCTTAGGTTAGTACATCTTAGATATAAATAATAGGCTTTGGCATTTAACACGTAAGTTAATGGAAATTCATTTTTGTCAAAAATTTCCTGGATATTGATTAAAAGGTATCATATTTATAAATAGAAAATGTCAAATGCTACTTTCAATGCAGTCGATTTAATAACATACTTCTCATGCCCAATTTGCCATATGAAAAGTGAGTCTTCAACCCAAATAGTCAGGGAAATATCAACAATCACTGCTACACTCTGTGAATAAATGGAAATAAAACAAACACTGAATATAATGGCTATGCCCTCAGTTCCTTAAACAAACAAGAAAGGAAATCAATATCCATGAAAATAAATCATTGATTCAATCCCAAAACAAAGCCAAATTGTTCATGAACAATTCTGGAAGTTGTTATCTGCATCCTATTTAAAAATATTATTTACCTTTTGGTTGAAAATTATATTTGCAATGTAAGATTTGAATGTTTAAAAAGTAGAAAGCATTTGTATAAATATCCAGTGTGCACCAGACATTTTAAATTTTTGTGATTATATAAAAAAAAATAAAATTTGCAATGTGTTTTTTTTTAAATTTATTTATTATTGTTATCTATGTCTTTTAAATTTTGTACTCCCCGTGGGTAGCCCACCACCAATTCACCCGTGATCCATCTCCATGGTCACTTGTATTCTTTTCCATTCCATTTTGTGCCCTTATCCTCCCCTTTCCCTCCCCCCTGTCCCCTCCAGAGTGTCTCTCTCCTATTTGTTTCCCTATAGTCAGTCCTGTTATAAGTGAAACCATTCGATATTTTTCTTTTTCTTTCTGGCTTATTTCACTGAGTATGATCCCCTCTAATTCCATCCATGTTGCTGCAAATTGCATGTGTTTATCCTCTTTGAATGCTGAATAGTATTCCATTGTGTATATGTACCACATCTTCTTGATCCAGTCATCTATTTTTGGACATCTGGGTTGCTTCCATACCTTTGCTATTGTGAACAGTGCCACAATGAACATACGAGTGCATGTATCCTTTCGGATTAATGTTTTTGTGTGCTTTGGGTAAATTCCAAAAAGTGGCATTGCTGGATCGTATGGGAGCTCCATGTTTAGGAGTTTGAGGAATCGCCATACAGCTTTCCATAGTGGTTGGAACAGTTCACATTCCCATCAGCAGTGTAGAAGAGCTCCTTTTTCTCCACATCCTTTCCAGCATTTGTTATTGCCTGTATTTTTAATGTGTGCCATCCTCTCAGGTGTGAGGTGGTATCTCATAGTGGTTTTGATTTGCATTTCCTTGATTATAAGTGATGTTGAGCATTTTTTTCATGTATCTGTTGGCCATTTGCTTTTCTTCTTTGGAGAAGTGCCTTTTGAGCTCTTCTGCCCATTTTTTGACTGGGTTATTGGCTTTGTTTTTG
>PVIJ01008395.1:27127-74718 GCA_004024925.1 Scalopus aquaticus | reverse complement strand
CATGCTGAATAGTACTCCATTGTGTATATGTACCACATCTTCTGGATCCAATCATCTATTTTTGGACATCTGGGTTGCTTCCATACCTTTGCTATTGTGAACAGTGCTGCAATGAACATACGGGTGCATGTATCCTTTTGGATTAGTGTTTTTGTATCCTTTGGGTAAATTCCCAAAAGTGGGATTGCTGGGTCGTATGTCAATGACTTTTATTCCCAAAAGAGAGAAGATTCGTCTAGTCCTGAAGATTGTGTTGTCCCTTGAATCGAAACCAGGGGCACAGAATGATGTCTTGGGTGTTAACTTGCAGGTTCTACCATGATTTCACGGCCCCTCTTCCGTGGTGTTGACCCTCCAGGGAGTAGCTGTCAATCACTGAGGGTCAGGAGGAGCCTTTTATCCCATCTTCAGAGTAGACACTGCCCTTTGACTCTGCATGCCCTTTTTGTTTTTCCGCCTGAACTGAAAACAGAAAATGGGGTTTGCCCTTGTGGCACAGCGTGGAGGTGTCCGTTAGGCCAGGAGAAGCACAGCTGAGCACTGGGTTAGTCAGCTTCCCTCCAAGGTTGCTCTCTCGGAAGCCTGACAGGCAATGAAGATGCTGACTGTTGTCTGCTCCATTTCCCGAGTTAAAAACAAAACCCAAACAAACAAACAAAAAAAAACCACCCAATTTTTCTGCTTGAGTGTGAGGCTGCAAACCCTTTTCAGTCCTGTGAGTCTTTAATCAGGTTGCTGCTCTGTTCTAGGAATAAATCGTCCCATCTGACTGTGACTTCCATTTTATCTTTACGGTTGATATCCCTGCAGGGGGTGGGGGTGGGGGTGGGAGTGGGATCTTCATTTTCGCAGACTCTTCTGTAGTTTTTGTAAGAAGAACTTTTATGCTTCTTCACTGAGGCAGTCCAGCGCCCCCCTTAAAACTGTTTGGTAGTTGTCTCCCCTGCTCTCCACTGGACTGCTCCCTCGTAGTACTCCGATTTGAATGCAGCTCTGCATTTTTGTTGAAGGGAAAATTCATACCACTAGCTTCTATGACTTCATCTGGCCCAGGGCTCAGTCAGGAGAATTTACTCAAGTAGCAACCCTGAAATTTAATTGCTTATTTGTTGGAGTGTGAGAAGGAAAATTTAAATTCACTAGCAGTTTGACTTAGGAGGATAAAGAAATTATATACATTTAACTTAATAGCATTATTATTGTTCTGTTATGAATCTTATTACTCTAAGTAGTTGAGGAACCATGTGGAATATCAAATAATAGCATTGCATTCCATTTCTTTGAAAACAAACATTGCTAAAACAAATATAGCTAATAAATATAGCATTCAGTTAAATTGTAAATGTACTAAAATTGAATGGTTATCTGCTGATTAGACTACTAAAAATGTAATTTTTATTAAATTTAATGAACTCGATTGGCAGTGTTTAGAATCTGTCAGCATATGTTCTTTGGAAATGCTCCATCACCTTGTATTCATATATCTATCTCTAAATAGGTATTTTCGTTCTTTTTTTAAAATTTATTTAACTTATATCCTTTACATTATTGTGCATCCCCATAAGTTTCCCACCACCATTCACCCATGAACCATCACCATAGACCCTGGTGCTCTTTTCTCCCCTTAAGTAGGTATGGTATTACAGAACAAAATTTCATTAAGATGAATGCAATAAGATGTCCACCTTTATCTTTTCATGATCTGGTAGCGCTCTTTGGGAGGGTTTCCCTCGTACTGAACTAAGAGGTTGTGAAATAGGTTCTGCATTGATTTCAGGAGGTGTGGATTGCAGGGTGACCTCTGCTTTTGATGAGCTGTGGGACCTTGAGCCATGCTTCTCTCGAAGTCCCCCATATCGCCTATAAAATTCAGTCATTCAACCAGTGTGCCGAGGGACACAGTGAGGAAGAAGACTTGGCCTGCCGTTTGTATTGACCCCATAGTCACCTAGATTGATGGAGAGGTCGTCACAGTGGAGCTAGAATGACTGACGTTATTGATTAAATAGTAATCACTTGTTTTTGAAGACACTAATCATCAGCCATACAAAAGGCAGGGCCTAGAAAAACCTGGCTGTGCTGCGAGGCGCTGCCTAAATTAGAAGTAACTGGTGGTCCTGATAATAGTCCTCTGAAAAGTGGTAGAAGTCCTGGCGCCAAGTTTAAGGCAGCTTGAGATGCTTTGGGGCTCCCTGACCATAGTCCTGAAGGCTTCTCCAGGCTTCAGCATGAGCTGCCAGTGCTCACTCAGAGAAGTGGCCCCCGTCCTTGAGACAGACAGCTGCCAGGAATGCCACAGACCCTGACCCCTGCACTGCCGGCCTCTCGAGCTTTGCCAAGAGGTTGGTAACCTTTCCCCTGAGGGCTGCCAATTGAATTGTTGCTTCTGCTGTTCTCTGGTGGATCCCCCAGGACACGTGTACCCCGGCTGTGTGCATTTGGCTCAAGTTTGAGTGAGATCTTCCTGCTGAGCGGAAGTCAGCACTCCAGCGGGCCCAAACCTGATGGAGTGCGGTCCCTGTTCTCAGGGAGACAGTCTGGCTAGAGGGTGAGACCCAGGAAATGAGCAGGATGGTTGCGTACAGTCAAGGATGCCATGAAGTGACCAAAAGGGGCAACGCACGGGAGAGCACTGGGGGGCACCCGGGGTGGTCAGGTTCTCAGGGACATGTGAAGTGAGGCCCACGTGACCAGGAGGAGCCAGGCCTCGGGAGAGCTGTGGGAGGCGGGCAGAAGAGCCACCAAGCAGACCCCAGGACCAGAGCAAGTGTGTTTGGCTCAGAAACAGAAGGGAGGTCGGAGCGTGGGGTGCCCGTGGAGGAAGGGCACCAAAGGGGAGAAGGCGTGGAGGGCAGAGGGGGCAGCAGCTGATTCGGGGAGGCCTTGAGGGCTTGCTAAGGGCGTCTTCCCAGTGCGCGAGAGGCCTTGGGGAGGTTTTGGGCAGTGGAGCGTTAACTGGTGATGTGCTCCGAGGGGCCTGGTGCCCAGAGGGGGCCAGTGGGTGCCATGGGCCAGGGAGGGGCTGGCGCAGAGCTTGGCCGCCTAATCCCCCTGGGAAGTTACCGGACGAACTTAGACTTATTTCCTTTGTCTTTGAGGGTACAGATCTTCTTTAAGAAAAATGTGCTTTCAAATTCACTTGAATAACATCATAAATTCTTGAGGGATCTTATATATTTTGAAGATTAATCAAGAATTACCTCTAGTCAGGAGTGGACACTACATGTGAGTTGCCTTTCCCTCTCAAACTGTTTAACTGCTTCCTTTAAATAAAAGCTATTTACAGTTTTTTAAAAAGATTTATTTATTTATGCATGCAAGCTGGGGTGTAGACCAGAAGTGTAGGGCGGTGAGAGGGTTCACCAGAGACAGAGCCAGGAGCAGAACAGGCAGATCAACCGAAATACACTGCTGAGGGAACAGCGGGCGAGGCAGGAGAGGTCTGTTGCGCCATGTGGGAAGCTCCCCAGATGGGCATCGAACTTGTGCCGCAGCTGCCGACAGCTCCACAGAGCTGCGCTTAACCTGATGCACCACCAGGGATGCACCACCAGGGAGGCCTTGTTTACAATTTCTTTTTTGCATATCTATAGCACCATGAAAACTAAGAAAAATGAAACCTGAAAGAAGACAAGCTTGTTAAAAGCTCTTTCTGTTCTGTTGCTTGATTCTTCTGTTAATCCTTGGATCACTATTAATTTTTTTAGTGTGATATAATGACTTCATTTTGGGGTGCTTAAAGCACTTTATCGACAATTCCATTTCTGAAATTCAAACATTTTGTAGCATGTTTGATTACTGCTCATTTTAGAAGTAGGAAATACTAAAAAGTCAGTAAGCCAGACTTCAGGTTCTTATGATATAAAACATTTTCTTACTCCTCCATTTAAACATACTAAATAATGACTGAGATAACAAATCGGAAAAGTGACACTATACAAATGAAATAATAAAAAATATAGTAGAAAATTCACCATGAGAAAGAAAAAAATAGAGCATAGCTACAAATCCCAGACATAAAATATAAAAATAATCTGCTAAATAGAGTAAAGCTTAGACTGAGAGAAAGATGAAAATAACCACTTGACTCCTTCCTCGGAAACATGGGGAGGGCCAGTGGGGGTGCGGGGGACCAGCAGCCTCTGAAGGCAGGATGGAATAGGGAAGAGGGCGAAATGGCATGGCTGTCTGAAGACAAAGGCCACAGCTCAGAAGCAGCCAGCATTACCATGCAGAAAAATTGCACTGCGCATTGCCAGATCATCGCACTTAAAAAAGAAACTGGAAAGATGGATTTTTATATGAAATGTTCCTATCTTTCAAAAACTGTGTGGGCCAAACAAAATCATCTGCCAGCTAGATTCCTCCTGTGGGCTGCCAGTGTGTGATCCCTGCTCCAGAAGTAAGTGGTGTAATTCTCCAAGGCCCCTCTAATGGCTCCGATGAGGTGAAGGAAGACTGGGAGTAGAGGAGA
This sequence comes from Scalopus aquaticus, assembly GCA_004024925.1. Lineage (NCBI taxonomy): Eukaryota > Metazoa > Chordata > Mammalia > Eulipotyphla > Talpidae > Scalopus > Scalopus aquaticus. Next base: position 70,244 of record PVIJ01008395.1, on the reverse strand, counting down.
CGCATCCCCTGAGACACCTAATGTGGAATTAGGTGAATTGGTTATGGCTTGGCTTCTAGGCATGGGGGTTGCGTTAGGTGAGGAGGGCAAGAGGGAGCACTGATCAGCGGAGTGTTTGGGACGTTAAGGCTTCCTTGTGAGCATCTGATTCCCCCGAGTGTGAACATGCGGGGGAGATGGGACTTTTGACAGAAGACACATCCAGTTTAGCTGAGTGTTGGACACAAAGCTGCAAGCACTTTGGCTGGTTCTCAATGCACTCCACCCACTGATGTTTTATGGACTCTATCCCCACTGTTACAGGGCAGGGAGAGGGGCACCCCAGAACCCCCAAACCTGCCCTCTCTAAATAGGTTCTGCCAGCCACCGCATCAAGACAAACCATATAAGACCTTTAGTGGAAAGAAAGTTTAATACAATTAGTGTACAATACAGAAAAGACAAAGAATATCGTTTCCAAATCAAGTACCCGAAGTTACCCATCCCCTCGTGGGTAAAAGTCCACACAAATGGGATTGGCCCAAAGCAGGGCCCGAAAGCCTGCCACAAACAACATTTAGCAGGGACACATAGAAAAGAGTCAGAAACAGCCAGAAAAGTCGGGGGGTGGGGTGGAGAGCAAAGTCAAAATTAAGATCAACGCTGCCATTGTTAATCAACCCACGGGTCTCTCCCCCACATTTGTCTCAATCAGCCCAGGCCAGTGCAGCTTCTTCTCATGTCTCTCTGCTCCTTGTGCCTCTTCTGGCCTCCATCCTGCTTCCTTGCTTCTCCAGTCTCTCTCTCTAGCTTCTTCTCTCTTCTCCAGCTTCTTATCTCTCCTGCTCAGCTCCACCCTCCCTTGAGTGGGGCAGGGAACCTGGAACCTCCCCTTTTCCTGGGGACCACCCTGTTAGACCACCTCCATGCCAAAGAGATCCCAGGTGCCAAGGATTACAACTCCCAACATGCCATGAATCTACCGTATCTGTTGACTTCCTGAAGGGGGGATTGCTGGGAACTGAGGGTGGAGTGAAGCACCTGTGCTTGGTGTAAAACCAAACATGTGGGCCTGTGCTCTCTTGGTTTTGCCTGCTTTCCACATGCCCTTGGGATCGCAGCTCTGACACTCTGGCAGTGTTACTGGTAGGATGCATTGACCAATTAATGTACCCCTCCTCTCTCTCTCGCTCACTCTCTCCCCCCACCATGCCAACCCCCATTTCCCTTGTAAGTAGACATTTTTTTGACCTGTGTGTGCCTGCACTTGGGTCTTGTTCTAAGTTTTTATTTTTCATTTTTAAGTGAGTGGGTGAGAACTCACACCCAGGCCATCCCATTTCCTTTTGGGGCTGCCTGTAACAGCTCCCCTTGCCCTGCCCCTCCCTGCTCTTTACAGTCATTGACTGGAGGGACCTGCTGCTGGGATGATTACTCACCAGAAGGCAGTGGCGCCTCACCTGTGCATTGACACGGCAAATAACGGCAGGTGAGCCGGCACACGCTTACGCCCGCCGTAAAATAAGGAATTGACTTAAAAGGAAGAACATACCTTACTTAGGAATCATCCCAGCGTAAGAGTTGAGACAGATGCTTCTTTGTGAATGAAGGCCAACGAATGTCTTCAAAACAAAGCTTGAAGAAGAAATGTAAGACACTAACAGAAATAACCTGTAAAGATAAGGTTACCTTATCAACCTATTTTCTCCAAAACCACTAACGTGAGGTGTTGCCTCTCTGCCTGCAGCGCTCTTCCTGCTAGCTAGCTTCCCTGCAGGGCTGTTCTTGAGACTCGCAAACACCTCAGTCCATCCCTGTTTGAGTTCACACCCTTATTTGTGTTTTGACACCAACCCTACCTGATTCTCAGAAAACAAGCTATTGCTCACATTTTCCTCTGTATTCAACCTCTCCTGAATGGGAGCTTATCATCTTTTAATAAATCCTCAAATTCTCATGAAAACACAAACAAAAAATAATGGCCCAGCAACAACAGAAACACAAACACTGCCCTCCTTTCTCCTCGAACCCCTGGATCTCGCTGCTCTACAATTCATCGTCTTTTCTTGGACTTCTGACTCCTTTACTGTTTCTAGAGGGCCCCACCTCGCTGCCATTTGCATTTGCTAAAGTCAGCAGTGACCCCTGTGTCCTCTATCTAGGTGACATTTCTCTGACCTGGCCTTCTGGTTCCATTGTCTCACGCCCCCCACTTGGACCCTCTCTTCTCCTGACTGCTAGAGCCCCTCACATCCTCCTGTTACAGGCCTTGCTGGCTGTGCTCCCTTGTCTCCCCATAGAGGCTCCTCATTCTCCAGGGGCCATCGCCTCCTTCTGCCCGGACTCCATCTTCTCTAGCTGGTGGCAGCTGCCGCCACTTTCATTGTCCCGGGTGAGCCATTGCTCTCAGAATGCACTTCCCCACCTGGCCTCAGTTTCTGCCCTGTCCCCCACCCTGGGGCGAAGCACACAGCCTCTTCCAGAGCCACGGTTTCTCCCAACACGGGCTCTTGACGTGTTCTCCTTCCCTGGGGGGCAGCGCTCCTGAACCCTGGGAATAACCGCCATCTGTTTTTAAGTTTGCTAATCCATCAGAGACTGATGCTTTTACAGGGACCATGAAGATGAAATAGTAGTAGCGATAGAAACTGAATGACAGAGAGACAAAACACAAGTCTCACTTTTTATTAGATGCAAGAGATAGTAAATTGCTTTGTCATATTGCTCTCAAAACTTCTAAATGCTTCTTCTCAATCATTGCACTAATGTTGCAAACGGTAGCAAATAGCCTAAGGCCCGTGATGGGTGTGAAGACTGTGGTTTGAGTAAATATCTTGCGCCCCTTTGCCGGGAGTACCCACGAGAAATCACAGTATTCTACTGTGGGCGGCCTTCCCTGAGGGCGCGCAGCTGCTCACACCCGTTAGCTGTTCTCAAGTCCACGTGCTTGTCCACTGTGGTGCTTGTGTCATGACCTTTGTGTCCTCCACATAGGCTCCATGATGGCAGAAACTGGGTGTCTTCTTTTCTGCGCACTTTGGTATTCTTGGCACACAGCGAGAGCTCAAAATTGCTTGTTCATTGTGCAAAGAGGACAGGCGTGCACAGAGTCAGGCAGACACAGAGACAACAGATAATTCTGAGGGTTTCTGGCACGGTGGCGTTTGAAGAGAAGTTCCAGATACAGCTGGGGGAACATAGCATTTTAGGCAAAGGTACTGATGTATATGCAATAAACACAGACATGCAAAAGCCAGAGCTTGTCTGGGGAAGAGTATTTGGGGGTGCCTCCCGTGTGACGTATGCTGCTGTGTGGGAAAGGACCACGACAGAGATGCAAAGAGAGCCTGTGAGTGGTTGAAGCTCTGGGCTTCCAAAGTAAGGGGCTGTGATTTCCCAGCCTCTCCATGGAGAGCCATCTTTCTAGTGATAGGAAGTCTGGCTAGCGGTGGGATGCACTGTTGCCATTGGTTGTTCCTCAGCTTTGGCGGTGATGTGGAGGCCGGGTAGACAGGGTCCCAGTGGGAGCTTGCTGGAAGAGTCTCTCACGCGCACCTGCGTGCCCATGGGGACAGAGTGGAGGAGGAGACTGGAGAGCTTCCAGAGGTGCCAGGTCTGAGTCCTCTGCCTGTGTCTTTGGGGCTCGGGGGTGAGGAGGGGCTGCTGTGCATTCCTAGCTCATGAACCGCCGCATCGTGAGTTTCCGCTGTATCACTCTGGCTCGCGAATCATGACAGTGCTTCCGTGGGTGTTTCTTAAAGCCCTCTGGCATCATTTCACCATGATGAACAGTACACCATGTGGTTGGAAATATTAATAGCAGCGCTTATACTGTAGACCCTCAGAAGGTGACAGTATCTTATCGAGGATCATCTCTGCATAGCAATAGGCGGTGGCGAAGTCAGCCTCTGGCGCCTGGCCCATGATCAGACAGTTTCACAATGATCTGTGTTTCCATTCTGATGCCACTCGAATCAGAGTCTGAACTCCGGACCTCCCAGATTTTGGAGAAGTTGTCTCATGTATCTCCAAGTCTCATTTCACCTCAGTCATCCTGTGCTTTGACCAGCCAGCAGTGGGTCCCTGACACTGCACAAGGAAACCTGAGCCTGGAAATGACAGCGAAAGGCAGCTTGGGAGGAAGCCGTGGCGGGTGCGAGTCCTGACCCACCGGCCCACACGCTGTGGTCACTGACCTGTGCTCGGTGTCGCTTCCCGCTCTGCCTTCCGGACAGGTCATCATGCCGCCTGTTCAGCTCCTGTTTCAGCCTTTACTAAAAGTTGTGTCACACTTTCTCTGGAAGTTTGTGGATTGTGCATTTGCCATCCCCATCTTTATGGATACAGTGTGTAAATAGCATGCAGTAAATCCTTTGACATCATCTGCTATACTGGTTTTCTAAAGAAAAAAACTGGGGGCCTCCCTGGTGGCGCAGCGGTTAAGCACTGCACTGTGGAGCTGTTGGTAGAGTCAACGCGAATTTGACGCCTGGCCGGGAGATTCCCACATAGGACGGCAGACCTCTCCTGCCTTGCCCGCTGCTCCCCTCAGCAGTGTATTTCCATCCATCTGCCTGTGCTGCTCCCTAATCTGCCTCTGGTGAACCCTCTCAATGCCCCACGCCTCTGGCCTGCACCCCAGCTTGTACGCATAAGTAAATAAATCTTAAAAAAAAAAAAAAAAGAAAAAAACTGGTAGAATTCTAATTCCCGTGTTTGACACCTATCGTGAGGGCTGGAAGAAATGGGCTGAAGCTGAGACAGAGGCATTTTCAACCTCAAAGGAAATGGCTATGGGAAAATTGGACAGAAACAGATGAGCCGCTCCGGCTCCGTGTGGCAGTGAGAGATGCACGCGCCCCGCCTAGGCGATGCGCGCTGCTTCCTCCTTGGCCTTTCTCCTGGTGGAGCCAGAGCTGAGTTCGCCTCCATCAACAGGAACTTCCAGAAGTTAACATGATGTACTGAAGGTGAGGGGAGTGAGGGGAAAATCCTAAGGAATCTCGACATAAAAGTTGGGGCTGTTCTTTCTACCACCTGGATTTCCACTCCCCGGCAGGGATCTACGCTCTGGCTTTTTCCTGTCCATGCACAATGGACGCTGAGTCATTTATCAGATTTCCCCAGCAGCTAAATGAGGCCTCTGCTCCAGTTCCTACCGCTTCCAGATGGAGACTGAGTCTGATAAGTAAACCGGGCAGGCTTGGAAAACAGTTCTCCTTCATTTGACCTCTAGGAAAGGAGTCAGCAGGTTGAGCACTGTGTGGCGTGACCTTGAGCCTGAGGCCCATCTGGGCCCAGTAAGGGGTGGAGGGGCCGGAGGTGGGGAACTTGCCCTTTCCTCTAAGCCCCAGCTCCGTGAGGAGTCTGTCAGCAGCGCGGAGGCCTGGGGGGCGCGGAGAGCAGGTGACTGTCGCCCCCGTGTATGTGCAGGGCATTCTCCGAGCGCCTCCTCACTCAGCCAGTGAGAGCTAGATCGCCCCACTAGCAAAGCAGCTCTTGGCAATCAGGTTGCACAAAGAATACCAAGAAGAAACGAGACTCCATAAAAACCTTCACCCTGTTAGTCTTGAGATGGCCTGGAAAGGTGGAGCATCTACCTCCATCTGCAGTTGTTCTCCTAGGGAAACCAGAAGAGCTATCTCGGAACACCACACAAGGGTGAATGCGCTCGCCCCCCGGGGTCCCAAGCCACTTGGCCTTCCTGCTCATCTGGCTCTCATTCCGCTGTGTGATGGCGGCTTCCTCTCCAAGCCAAAGCCCCTTCAAGGCAAGGACCATTTCTTATTCCCCCGTGTGTTCTCAGCCCTTTCCACGGAACGCAGCTCAGCCTTCGCATTCTCTCAGCCCTGGTGGAATCGGCTTAGTGATGCTGGCTGCTCTTGAATGTCTCCCGAGGGCCTTCGGGCCCATCTAGGTGGGTGATCCCGCCAAGGCCTGTCTGGGGGAGCGTCGGGGCTGCACTGGCAGAAGGTGCTCCTCCCCGAGGACGCATCTTGAACTGACACGAGTCCTGTTCCAGAGCCCTGACCGTTTGTTCTGAAAAGTCTACCAGGCTCCTCTTCGCCACTAGTGTCCATGTTGCTGCCTGCAGCGATGCTTGTTCATGTGCCTAAGGGAAAAGGGCTTATCAAGGTGAAGCGATGGGCCTAGCTTGCGGGTAATGGAACCCAACGGCTATGTGCTGCATTGGAGCTCCGCTCACCACTGGCTCACGGTGCCTCATGCATTGTCCATGCACTAGACTGTGCCCACTCAGTAGCCGTGGGGAGGAAGGGAAGAAAAAGGAAGATCTGCTAGCCTGCCCTGGCTCAATTCTTTACATCTACCCTTCCTCTGGTTTCCAAGTCCAACCACTTGATGTCCGTCTCCGTCACAGAATTCCGCAGATACTGCTTTTAGTTAGAGGGATTTTTTCTGTTACTTTCCATTGACCAGATACACACTTAACTGATCCCTTTCAATGGGACAGGATATAGTTGAAGTATAGTCTTTCTTCTTCATTAAAAAATGATGCAGAGGGCCTCCCTGGTGGCGCAGCAGTTAAGCACTGCGCTGTGGAGCTGTCGGCAGCGGAGACGCGAGTTCGATGCCTGGCCGGGGAGAATCCCACATGGTGGGGCAGACCTCTCCTGCCTCACCCGCTGCTCCCCTCAGCAGTGTATTTCTGATCTGCCTGTTCTGCTCCCCACTCTGTCTCTGGTGAACCCTCTTGCCGCCCCACGCCTCTGGCCTGTACCCCAGCTTGTATGTAAAAAAATAATAAAAAAAAATAAATCTTTAAAAAAAAATGATGAGGATACTATGAATTTCTAACATGGTGAGTTATTGTCTCACTTCAGATAAGTAAACAGCAGGCTTGGCACTGGAGACAGACGGCGAGACCGCGTCTCACATGCTGCCCCCAGTGTGGAGGCTGTTGGCGCGGCCTCAGTTAGCACGCGGTCCACTGAGGAGCCTTTCTCTTCACATTGAGGGATGTTAAGTGTCTCTGGCTACTGCCCATCCTGTCTTTACGTTGTGGGAGGAGCACCGTACTGCTTGGGCTTGCGAACCTCAGGGGGCGTCCATACAGGAGATGGGGGTGCTTTCGCTTCCCCTGCATGAATTATGTCTGTAGTGTTATCTTTTGGAACACTACAGGTCTCCTTACTGATGTATGACTCATTTTAATTAACTCAAAGCGAGGCTATAGGACAGTCGGTTCTCTCACTGGGTTTTAACTACCGAACGCTACAGTTCGCTCTCAGCAAGTCTCCTAATCTGACTTAGTGCTGTTATGCATCAATAATTTACTGATAGAGATTGATGACAAGACATTTGCCTTACTCTCCTCTTTTCTGGCTATTGCCAAATTTTGGTTTCTAGTAAATGAGATAACGTAGACAGACCAAATGGATTCAATCTACGAACGTGATTTCAGTGGCAGTTTTGAGGTCTTGGCTCATCTGAGCAAAATGCCCCATGTGTGCTGGCTGTATGTTGAAGGTTGGTTGACCATGTGAGGTTTGAGATTGGGGGATGAAAGGGAGAAGAATTGTGGGGAGCAAGGATAGACGAAGACTGAACATCATCTCTGGAATCTATGGATGATCAACAAGAGACAGGGAGGTACATATTTGGAGTTGAAGGTGGTTTACTGTCACTTGGTCCATTGGGTCAGACTGGTCAGCATCTCACTTCCTGGGGTGCTCTGGAGTATCTCTATGCACAGGCATAAGGCAGCTCCACCTGTGAACACAACCTTTGACTTAAAAAAATAGGAAGAAATACTGCTTCTTGGAGCTGGAGATGTGTTTTTGTAGTACTTTATTTTATTCCTATCTGATCAGCCAGACATTTTGGTCTACTTTGCATAAACATAGAGAAAGTTTCCAGTAATTATTGAAACATGTTTTAAAGCTACTTTTTATAATAAAAATGTAAAACACAATAAAAGTTCAAACAGTGTCAGTTGTAATTCTATAAAGATTCATGTTCCAGATTCAGAATTTCCTGTCCTTGTACTGAAAATACTTCATTAATCCTTCATCATGTGTTAGCACAGGGTGTATTAATGTGTTTTCCAAGCATCGCTGGGAAGTGGTGAGGGTGGGGCCCCAAGTCCCAGCTTCAGATTGTTGAGTTCAAATTCTGGCTTTGCCATTTGCTGACTGCAAGCCTGTAAGTCATGCTACATTCCCAGCCTCGGTTTCCCCATCTTTAAAATAGGAAATGATAAGAGCACCTTTATCATAGGATTTTTGTGGGAAGCAAATGAACTGATATATGCAAAGTTCTCAGGATAATATGACTCACAGAAAGTATAATATAAATCCTATTTTTGGTTTATAATTTTTTGTGCATCTTTCATGGGTACGTAAAGAAAGTGTAATTCAAAAGTTCCTCTTTTAACCCTCTTTGCTAGACACATTAATTCCTTAATATCTTTTCGTCATGATCATAACAGTCAGGATGGGAAAAAATAAAGAGACTCTTGGAAAGGGAACTTTGAGAGAATGTATCGGCAGTAAATCATTTTGCTTTTCTCTCATGCCTGCCTGTGCCTGCTCTGCTTCCCTCCCAGTATGACTTTCAGAGCATTGTGAAATTGGAGGATTTGTCATTTCTTCACCTTTGTCACTGCCCTCCCTTCCCCCAGACATACAGGTAGGCTGCTGGGGGCCCCTGCAGCTTTCTGCCCCCCAGGACTGTAGCAGGCTGAAGCCTGCTTGGCGTTTCCTCACTGCCCCATGTGTTCCCCTACCTGGGGTCTTCCCTTTCTGTCCTTGACTCTTAGGAGAGTCAGTGCCGTAAGTGAATGAAATGAGTCTGTGGTGGAAATTCAATGCGTCACGTCATGGCAGCTGCGAAGGTTATTTTTGGGCAGGCCCCTTCTTGGCATCCCACAGAATGTACCACGTAGGCTGCCACCCAGCCCACTCATCTCTCCCTGCTGCTTTGAATGGTGAGTGAGGCAAAAAGGAGAGATGGCTACTTCAAGGGAAGGTGATAATGCTGCTAAATACTTAGCTTTGCTCCCCTGGGTAGGGCTGAACCCAGCCTCCAGGGTCAGCCAGACAGTTGATAGGAAGGGCGCGTCCTTACTTCTCAGGAAGGGGAGGAAAGAATGTGGCCTTGAATGTGTACTTTTCTGATTAGCCAGGGACTACAGTTCTTTCATCATGGAATTTGATGTTAAGACAGGATAAATTATTCCAGTCACCTCCTAAAAAGGGCTAGCCTTAGAACAGAGAGAGTAGGAGTTGGAGAGTAGAAGGAGACCCAGTGGGGGTCTGTCATGCTTCCCTTGGTCTTTCTAAAATCCTGCGTGGTCCAGGTGAAAAGAACCACGGTTTGCATTTGCTTTTATAGGGCTCTTTGTCAGGGTTGGTGCTGTTGTCTTTGTTTCCTACCAACCCAGAGCTGTTGACAGTGAGGCACTGGTTGTTGTGGTAGGTGGTCTCCAAAAATAGCCACCTACGATCCGCCTGTTGTCTTCTTACGTCAGGTGGTGAAGTGTGAGCCCTGGAATCTGGGCTGGCCTTGGAACTCACCTTGACCCTGACACCACATGACAAGTGACATTCTGGGATTTCTGAGCAGTAGAGTGAGGGGTGCAGAAGCTCGCACCCCCTCTGTCTTGGGTCTTGGTTGCCTCAGCCTCAGGAAGTCCAGACTGGACTATGATGGACTCTGGAGGAGAGAGAAGAGGTGACCTTAAGTATTCCTGTCGCCGCTGCATTGGGGTTGGAAGCAGCCACTTTGCTGCCTCAACTCTACAACACAGAGCAGAAGAATGGCATAGCCGAGACCAGCCAACCCGCAGCATTGTGGGCAGTCAGAAGTCATGGATGGACACTTCTGTCTGCTGGGGTGGGCTTTAATGCACTGATTGCTGGTTAGAATAGGGGTTCATCTTCCCCAAACCTCTGCAGTTTTCTTCTCTTGTACTTCACCCCACTGACTTGCCTGGACCTTCAGACCCAGGGCCTGGAAGATCCCCGCTGAGAGTCTCCTGGGCAGGTGGCCACGGCCAGTGAGCCTCCAGAGAAGGCCGCGGCCGGGCCGCCTTCAAGCAAATGCTCATAGTCCTTCCAAGGGGCTTGGGGGGTGGAAGAGGGTTTGTTCTCTGGCATGCGTGGGCTTCAGACCAAAGACTGTATGACTGCAGTTCGGCTATGCCTCTCAGCGAGGTGTCAGAACTGTTGCTGCGGTCTACTCATTTCTGGTGTATTTGGAAACTGGGCCATAAATAGAATAATTCATACGTGGCAGCAGTAAATTGAAATCCTCAGATGTGTCTGTCGGTGATGTCCTTCATTTCTCTTTTCCTGTCATGAGCATTTGGGAGAGGAAATGAGAGTGAACTTGCCCACCTATAGACACTTTATTTTTTTAAAGATTTATTTCTTTATGCATACAAGCTGGGGTACAGGCCAGAGGCGTGGGGCGGTGAGAGGGTTCACCAGAGACAGAGTGGGGAGCAGAACAGGCAGATCGACGGAAATACACTGCTGAGGGGAGCAGCGGGCGAGGCAGGAGAGGTCTGCCGCGCCATATGGGAATCTCCCCAGCTGGGCTTTGAAATCGCGTTGTCATTGCTGACAGCTCCAGAGCGTAGCGCTTAACCGCTGCGCCACCAGGGTGGCCCACCTATAGACACTTTAATCTCCTTGTGCCTAGGAAGGAAAGGGACAGAGTTCTTCAACATGGTCTCCTCTGAAGGTGAGTTCTCTGATAATGGATGCTAATGGCTGTTATATGGGAAAGATTTATGGACATTCAGTTTTGGGGAAACACTAAGTTAACAACTATTAAATCAGAGTTTTATTCTTGCTGGATTTTTGTCAGAGCCTTTGATAAGTAAACATGCCTTGTGACTCTCCAGGAGGGGTTGCTGTTTGGCTTTTTATAATTGCATGTGACCACTGCAGTTCTCGAACCTCAGGAAGCGAAAAGTAAAAGAAAACAGCATGTCTAGAGACCAGTGTTTCCTGGACAATTCCTTGGCACTGCCCATTCGTAGCAGGAGACCGTTGGTGGAGTGTGGAGCTGTACTGTTGGAAACTCGCCACAAATTTGCATGAAGGAAGTGCAGATGTTATGATTAATTATCTCTTGAACCAAGACAACAGCAGAGTTGAGATCCTGCCAGAATATCAGATGAGCACCTTTTATGGAAACCAGTTCTTTTTCCATATGGAGAGGGGGAGAGTAAAGGATCCTTCAACACATGCTTCTTCCTTGTTCTCTTTTTTGAATATCCTGCTCTATAGCAAAATGTCAACAAAATGTTTTCGCGGTCTGTCTTGTCACTTACATGTTTGGGTGTCACTTGGCAGCAGTCGCCCTCCTGACCTGGGCCTGGGCTTCTCAGACTCTTTGGCAGGACAAGAGGCAGAGAAGGTTCTGCCCCGGCATCCGTGCCCTGGCCCCATGCCCCTGAGGGCTCACCGTCGGGCCGGCAGTGGCGCTTCAGCGCTGTCCCCTGCAGGCTGCTCAGGACTGTTGACTGAATCTGAACCTCAGCTGAGGGCTGGTGTTGAACTCTGTCTTACGGCAAATCCTGGGTTCTGACCCAAACTGGTCCCCAGCTCATTGTGTTCCCAAGTTTTCTCAGCATTGGATAGGCTGCTGGGGAGACTCATCATACCCGACTACAGGAAATGGCACCTGGGAGGGGAGTCGGTTCATAGTAACGGGGGCCGGCGTTAGCCTTTTCTAGAGGACAGCTAAACATGATGGAAGCCCACGGGTGCATTGTCCGGGAGCATTTCCCGGGAGCAGGCGGGATGGGCCTGCGCTTCAGGCTCCCTGAGCCTCCGTCTTCCTCTCTGAAGCACAGGGCGCGTGTCTGAACTGGCGCCCCCAGCTGGGGCTGCAGAGAAGCCCTCCCGGAGGTCTGTCCGATGAGAGCACATGCAGGGTCCCTACACGAATGGAAAGTCAGTGCCCTGTATCTCCAGATGGCAGCGTCAGGGTTCTAGGCCTGCACAAGAGGTGCAGATTAGAGGTGCAGATTTGAGATTCACAAGGACTGAGGCTGAATTTGAGTAGACTTTTGTCTCTCCTGCTAAATTGAAGACAGCCAGACTGCCCGTGTTGGCATGAAATGGGTTATTTATTCAACTTGCATGATTAGCACCGTGCCCCTGCTTCTGAACATGGGGCACAAGGAGGTGAAATGGCAGAAGTGACCATGCCCCCCAGTGAAATGTGGTGTCTGAAAAATTAGATTAGTGACTCCTGTCCCTTGTTGAGGATTGAGTAAGAGTGCAAACCGAGGAAAGAATAGGCACCCCAACATTTCTACCTTGGAGGAGGGGGAGCTGAAGCTGCAAGTCAGTAGAAATATGAGGTAGGAGAACGAATAAACATCTCCTTTCAACACAAACATGTCTTTTTTTAAATTTAAATCCCTCCCAACTAGGTGAAATGGGAAACACCCGTCCACCGTTTGCAGATGCGGCGTTGCCCTAGGAGACACTGCTAAAGTGGGCCCATTTTGTTGCAGTGATATCCAAAGCATGCAGGCTGCATTGCTGTGGGACTCCTGAGGGAACTTAGGCCTCATAATCATCTCTGTTCAAAGTCTTGGCCCCTTCCAGATGCCATCTGGAAGGATGACGTGAACTAATAATGTCTGCTTAATTTGTCTTTCGAGAAGCGTCTGTCATCTGGTGATCTGTCAGTGAGCACCAAGCAATAGCGTTTCAGACGCTTCAAGACAGGAAAGAAAAGCCCCAAAGTGCAAAAGCTCAAATACATTGACACTTAATAGTGTGCTTGTGACGATATCAAAAGCCTGCTGAGAAGTTGTGAAAAGAAGTGTAAAGAACCAAACCGAAAGATAATGACTAATACATATGGACGAAAGGATGAAGTCACACTTAGAGATAAATTAGATAGTGCTCTCGATCTTTGGACTTGTAGGTGAGCCAATGATAGACATTTTCTTTGACTGTCTCATGCCAATGAAACATTCTCATTATCTCACAGCACGCAAACCACACAAAACTTCTAAAAGAAAGACTCATTTTGCAGAGAGGAAAGGGACTCTGAGGGTTTAGAATGACTTGTTGCTGGTTGCTCAGCCCAGCAGATTAGAATTCTAATAAGAGCTTCTGACCCCTAAGCACTTTGCTCTCCTCATTGCGTCATACCTGCCTTGCTTCTCCATGTGATTGATTTGCTCCCATGTGCTCTCGTGTTCATCCCTTATGCCCTCCCTCTGCCTCCCTTCTTACCTGAGCCCCAGCTGAGAGAATTAGGTAGAGAGAATTGAATGAATGAAGGCAGGAGCAGGTTTACAGAGAATGTTCTCGTAGAGCCAGTCACAGGTTGGATGCAGAACTGTGGACGGGTCTATATTTGTCTGAAGGTTGACCCTTTGTTCTGTCTTGTTCCATGGGGTTCTTTCTCTCAGTGAGGACGTGTTGAGTGGGAGTGGAGTAGTTCCAGTCTGTTTACCTTTAATACACGGGAGGCAATCATTTTTAAATGGAGGCGAGCAAAGTCAAAGTCCCAGCATTTCTGGTAGTTTCTTTTAAAACTGGGCTTCAAAGTGATCGAGTGAAAACAAACCCTTCTGGCTTTGTGACTGCTCTTTGAAGACTGTCACACATGAGGCCTCGTGAGTGTCGAGTTAATCTTATTTATTATATTTTCCTACGATTTGACATGCATGAGAGGTGAGCAAAACCACTTGTAATTTGTTTTTCAAGGAACGTCAGATTTTGATGGAGACACAGAGGGGAAGGATATTCTTCCTGAAGCTTCAATTCCAAAGCCTATAATATTACAGGAAAGCTAGAATAGGCTCGGCTCATTTTGCATGATTTTCTCAAATGAAATTGAAGGGTTTATTGTAAATATCATATTTTGCCTTGTCAGGGAGCAGAATGAGAAGTCTACAGGGGAAGGGAGAGTGTTACAGCGTTTTGCAAGAGGACTTTAAATAAGTGAAACATTGCAGGTAGAGGGTGGCCACGGTTACCCTCCTCCCTCATGCTTCCAGCCTCCTCTTTGTCACCTTCACTGTACCTAGAAGTTGATGTTCATTTGCCAGTGCTGGCTTTTCCCTTACGTAGACTTTTTAATTGAATCACGGGTAGAGAAGTGAGCCATTACGTGATGCACAGTAGCGTACTGTACATAGATGATCATATTTGCCTGAACCGAGATAAGGACTTTGACTTGCCCCCAGAAGCTTCCCCAGTGCAGTGAGTGCTGTTGAACCTGGTTAGCTGTCTCTGTTTTTAAACTTGATATGAATGCAGTCATGTACTTTTTAATGAGACAGCTTTTCTATTTCTTTGACTGAAGTAAAACTGGTTTCTAACACAGTTTAGTTCTCAAACGTGGTTTTTAAACCCACATTGGCATGAACGGCCTTGTGTTTGCCGCCAAAATTCTGGTTTCCATTTATCATCACACGGCTGACCCCTTTTTACCTGATTTACACTCCCCCTTCCCTGCTGGTAAGCACTGTTTTGTTTTTATTTTTTATTTTATTTATTTATTTATTTTAAAAGATTTATTTATGTATGCATACAAGCTGGAGTGCAGGCCAGAGGTGTGGGGCAGCGAGAGGGCTCACCAGAGACAGAGTGGGGAGCAGAACAGGCAGATCAACAGAAACACACTGCTGAGGGGAGCAGCAGGCGAGGCAGGAGAGGTCTGCCGCGCCATGTGGGACTCTCCCCAGCTGGGTGTCGAACTCGCTGCCAACAGCTCAACAGCACAGCGCTTAACCTCTGCGCCACCAGGGAGGCCCCTGTTTTGTTTTTATAGCCTAAGAGTTTTTGTTTGATTTAGTTCCTTCTTGTGTTTCATTATCTACCACACGAGTGAACTCACCGGGCGCGGGTCTGTCCTCACGGTAACAGATTTCTTAGACCACACGTTACGTTTGCGAGATTGATATGTGTTGCTGCAAATCGCTAGTTCATTCTTTCCACTGCTGTAGTGAGTTTTGCAAGCACTTTATGCACTTAGTCTACAGTTGATGGATGTTTGGTCGTTTTTACTCATTTGCATACAACTGCCAGGAATAGAGCCGGGGAGAGGAGTCGGGGGAGACCAGAGAGACGCCTGGGTACACAACTTGAAGCAGATTCACGCTGGCATCTTCATGACCCTGACTGAGTGCCCCCTACACTGCTGAGTGCTGGGCAGCCCTTACTTCATGCAATTCTTGGCTGCCAGGAACACGCTTGCCTCTCTATACCTTTGTATGCCTGCAGTTCTGGGGTATTTACCTCGGGTTGGAAGTAATGGGTAATGAGGTTTATGAATGTCTCGCTTGTAAAGTTGCTGCTCAACAACTGGAACAACTGGACAATTATATGCAAAAAGGAAAAAAAAAGAGAGAGAGAGAAAACCCCCAAATCCAGGCATAAACCTTATGCCCTTGACAAAAATCATCTTGGAATAGCACTAGGCACTAATTTTCCCAGGTTTATTGGTCCAGCATTCTTGCAGTGCCACTGGTAGGCGCAGGTACCAGGGTAGTTCCTGTTCTTGTTCAAAGTCCTATGCGTTTTCAGGAAGGCACACTCCGTGCCCTCCCTGGGGATGGTCAGTGTATGACAGGGGCCCGGGCCTGTGAAAACTCGTGGCAGAGGCCAAAGCCTCAGAGGACAGGAATGATCTCCGAAGCAGAGGTTTCCTACCCCTGCCTGGTTTAGCCCGTCGGTTTGCTTTGTGACCTCCTGACTGGGGAGGTTTTCCACGGGGCTTGTGGCAATGGCTGGCTTCTCTTTGCCTTTGCTGTCGGAGTTGGCCCCTCTTTTTCCAGAGCCAGCGGGCAGGCTCTCCTCCTCTAAACCCGCTCACAGAGGCTGGAGCCCCCTTCCTCCCCAGCTAACTGCAATACTCTCGCCTGGTTGTGTGTGTATATGTCCTTGTGTGTGCCAAACAGAGGATTTTAGAGGCCATAAATGATCATAAGTGCACTTTGCCTATAGGGTCTAACAGACTTTGGAATGTCCACTCTTGAAACATCCCCTCTGGCGGGTACTAGATACACACCCCACCTTCCCTGTGTTCCCAGTGGCCGTGGACCCATAGCTCTTCCAGGAGGGACTTTTTTGGAGGCTGTAGGGTTTTGCCAGAAGTTCCTTGGTGTGGCTAAGGATGAGACATTTCTCCTTTATTCTCCTAAATACATTGATCTTTCAACTAAGGGATCCTGAGTTTTTGCTTTTATGCTTTGAAACTAATACAAATCTCTTTCTACTACCAATCTTTTGCCAGCATTTCTGTTCAAGGCACCTTTTAGGGACTAGTCAGTAAGGTCCATGGTGAAGTTACTGGCATAAAGTCCCTGGAGCAGTCTCCGAGTTGTTCCTAATGACGCCAGTTAATCTTGCAGCAGTGGAGAATGCCTCGGCACTGACAGGGAGCTGTATACTTCTGAGACTCGCCCACATAAGATTCCTGGTCAACAAATACCTTTTCAAGTCCGTAGGTAACGTTGATTTGGGGAGGGGTGAGTGTGGCAAGAATGACTTAAGTGAACTGGTCACTGTGATTAAGACGGGGTCTACCACTCCCATCAGGATAAGAAGTGCCTCAGTGTACTTACAGTTTTTCTCCCATAAGAGATTTGTTGACTTGCCGCTCAAGAAATTCTTAGCAGTCGTCAATCTGGCTTTATCCGTAACTCCGACGGTGCCCCGGGCAGCACGTCAAGCACAGCGGAGGGAGTGTGAGCAAGGCCACGGTCACGATTCCTGCAGTTCCCGGTGGGAAGGGGATGGAGACAGTGTGTAAATAATACATGCTAAATTATAATTTTATGAGTTTTTCATGGCACATAGGAAGCGACACAAGCACCTAGCAGATTCTTCTGTTCAGCGCCCGGGAAGGAGATTGCTCAGTCCTGAAGGATCCTACACCTTTGTCTGAGGGAAAAAGGCCAGGAGTGTTTTGGTGAAAAACAGTAGGAGATGGGCACACAGGGCGGAAATGGGCTCGGTTTCCACTCAGGAGACTGAAAGGTAACTGTGGCCTGGGGCGGGGGGAGGGGCAGCACAGGGCGAGCTGAGAATGCCTCGGTTCTGTTCCCGGCCAAGGCTATAATCAGTGCTAATAACCAACTGAGACTTTCTGGCGTGTATGTGGGGGACGAGCCTGGCAACTCCTTAAGTGACGTGTGCTTTACTGCATTACATGTAAAAGATATTTTAATCAGGCGTTCTCAGCTGCGATACGTCATTAGTGTTATTGTCTGTGACATCAGTGGGGTGGCGATTGAGTGGTTAGGAAATGGGCTTGTTCTCAAGTAAACGAGCTTGTGGTTGTCATGTCCTTGCCGTGACGGTGACTTCTAAGGAGGAATGACCTGAACTATTTCTAACGTGCTTCGTGGCAGGGTAAGGAGCCTTGGCTCACACATCCAGGGAGGAAAGGCCCAGGACAGAGCTACTGTGCAGTTACTTACTCTCCTTCCCGTTCCCGGGTTTGCTCATGGAGCAGCGCTTGGCTCAGCTCAGCAGGTGAAGCTCTGGTCAGCATAAGCATTCGTCCCACTTGGAAATGTGTAACAGACTAAACCTTCCCACTGGTGAAGCAGCTCTGACCCCCGGCATCCTCCACTTGTTCAGACCAACCAATTTGTCAAGAAACCAGTGGATGGGTCAGTAAAGGCTTCAAATGTCGGGCTCTGCGGGCCTCTTAGCACCTGCTTGTGTGGATTCCCCTTGCCACTCTGTTCTAGCTCTCAGTGCCCCTCACACTGCTGGAAAGAATCTCACCATGGAAGGTGAAAGCCAGTTGCCAGGGCTGTGCCTGACACAGAGCCGCTTTGGGAATGTATTTCTGGGTCTTTGAGACCCCCCCTCCTTAGCCCCCTCCAGTGCACCCATCAGAATCAGCATCTTTTAAATGGTTTGTCTACTTTCTGGTC
The DNA here is from genome assembly GCA_004024925.1 of Scalopus aquaticus. Lineage (NCBI taxonomy): Eukaryota > Metazoa > Chordata > Mammalia > Eulipotyphla > Talpidae > Scalopus > Scalopus aquaticus. The sequence goes on along the minus strand of PVIJ01008395.1, from coordinate 52,372 downwards.
TTTTTAAATTGTTTTGTTTTTGCTTGGATGGCTGAAACATGAAAATAATAGAGCGTACAGAGAAAGGCTCTCTAAAATGTCCTTTGCTTTTCTACTTGCCTGGATAGCCATTTTAGTCTGTCATTCCACTTTTAAAAAGGGCGGGGGCGAGAAAGTAGATTGTCATGGCATGGCGTCTGCGAGGAGCAAGACAGAATGTGACGTAGCAGACAATTAGAGGGATTTGCGGGGGCAAAGTTGGAGGTGACAGATGAGTGTGTGTGTTTCGAAAGCAAATCATTAAGGACAGTAACTGTCAGAAGACGGAGAACAGAGTTAATAGTCTGAGTTTCTCAGTGAGATGTACAGTTGGATCATCTAAGGGTGAGCTGTTAAGAATGATCAGAGATCTTGAAGAAAGCAAATGTTTGCCAAGTGCCTTGGTTTAGAGTGATGATTTATTGGCTTGTTTGTTTATTTATTGTATCCATCTGAATATGGAACTCTTTTATATTAATAGAGGATGTGAGCTTTGGAAGATAGTAAGAGAACTCTAGTGAAAGTGCTCTGTTCTAGAAAACGTATATGTAACTTGGAAATTTTGCATTGAATATTCCTTGCTGCTTTCACTATATGATTTCTTGATACACCTTGGTCTTCCTTTGGCAGTGACCCGTAACCTAACTTTAATTTCTCTTTTCATGGCCCACATTGAATTTCTATGAAACACTTACCTATAAGCAGTAAAGTAGATAAGGAGCATCCTGAATATGCTCAGTGGCACAGTTGTTTTTTAAATTCAGTTGTTACATATATTTTGTTGACTGACATATCTAGAGCTTAATGCCCGGAGCTGCTTTGCTAACTAATCAAACCTAGTATAATATGTCCCATTGTGAAATAAACTTTGAAAAGTACTATTTAGAAATAAAATATGTTTGTAAAAGAAGGAAAAAAAAAAAGGGAAAGTCTTTGTCAGTGTCCTGTAAATACTTTTCTCCTTGAATCTGGTGAATAGAAGCCAATGAAACACACAGGAAACTTTGGACATCATCTTCTTCCAAGAACTTGACTGTGGCATCCAGTCTTCCCCAGTGGCTCAGAAAATTGGTTTTGTTGGACCAGAAGCGTTCGTTTGTCTCATGACACTGAGATTAAACCTTTAGGACTGAATGAGCGCAGAGCAGACTGGGTAACAGCGGTGGCTGGACTGCGCACTGCCCAAATGCAGACGCGAGGCTCCTGGCTGTCGCGGCACCGTGAGGCACAGACGTGCTCACGCGGGCTCCCGCCTCCCCACTTCTCTCTCCCTCAGTTCATCTCCTGTGGACCACGTCTTCTGAACCAAGAAATCAGCAAAGCAAATCGTTGGAAGTTAACTGGAAAGTTACTTTAGCTCCTTAAAACATTGTTTTGTTGGTACTTACTGATTAGTTCCCATTAATTTCCTTCTTTCTGAGTAATCAGTAGAATATAATTCTAGAAACCTGTTGTTGATAAGCTATCGGAAGCAGAATCCCAATCACGAGGATATGTAGTCTAGTCAAAGTATATTTCTGTGTATTTTTAGTTCAGGGATAGTCTTAGGAAAAGGCCAGGGCACAAACTTCTTGCTCAATTATCATACACGATGGCCTCTGAAAGAACCAGGTCTTTCATGTACTTTTTATTTGGGGCTTTCTAAAAGCCATTAGGATATAAAGAACTTTTGGAAATGACTGTATTAAGAACAGAATGAAAAGTTTGCACCTTTATCATTAAATTCATTTTTCAGTTGGTCAGTTACATTCTTTGAAATTTAAATTCTTCTACTTCAGCCATTTTATATCAATTCTTTTTTAAGATGTTTACTCATTCTAATAATCACCTAATTTCTCCATGACTATGTCATAGGCTAGGTGGCCTATGCAGTTGGTTTAAAAGGTTTTGCATTCATATTTTTATTTTAAATGGAGAATTTACCCTGACTTTCTTTGACAAGCATCATAGTCCGTCATATGGACAAATGTAACGGGTGACTGTTCTCTTCTGTCGGCACCCACACCCTTTGTTCTGCGTTGGCATGGAGAGGACAGTCCATTCTGCAGAGCCTGTTCATTTGCAGCCAGGGAGGCTGACAGGTTCATTAAGAAGTGACTTGAAGAGCTTCAGACGCACAACTTCTGAGAGTGGAAAAGTCGGCTGAAGCAGGGTTCATTGTGAAAACCTCCTTGGAGGCCTTGTCTGCCCTTTCTTGATATATGTTAGTTTTGATCAGTTAGAACTGAAACTGTTCTGTTTTTGATCACTTACTACAAGCCAGGATTATTTAGTAAGAACTTTATATGTCTTACGGGATTTCATCATGTAAAATGGAAAGTTGTAGGGAAATACTGTGACTATACTCTTTTGACAGTTAAAAACTGAGGCTAAAGAAAATAAGCAAAAGTGAGACCATTTCATTGCGGCACTATTCACAATAGCAAAGATATGGAAGCAACCCAGATGTCCAAAAATAGATGATTGGATCCAGAAGATGTGGTACATATACACAATGGAATACTATTCAGCATGGAAAGAAGATAAACACATGCAATTTGCAGCGACATGGGGAATTAGAGGGAATCATACTCAGTGAAATAAGCCAGAAAGAAAAAAATATCGAATGGTTTCACTTATAACAGGACTATAGAGACCCATGTATTCTGCTCAAGATTTCATGGCCAGAAAGAAGTGGACCCAGGAGCTTAGACGTGGCCTGGCTCCCTGTGTGTAGACCTAACCAAAAATGCCTCCCCACCCCTCAGTCTGGTGAAATGTAGTGTTTCTTTACTTTGAGTTATTCACTGGAGCTTTTACCAAAAAAAAAATCTCCTCAACTCCCAAAGCACGTTTAAACTATTTCTGGGCTATTATTTAAACATAAAACGAAGAATGAGCTCTAAGCTAACATCATTTTCATAGTCACAAAACTGAATGCAAAATACATTTTGTAAGAGAACTCGAAAAGCAATTTTATTAAGATGAGAAGTATTAGCTTAATATTATAGATAATAACATTTGTGGCAAAGTTGTCAACGCTGGGAGTCGCAGCAGGAGAAGAATGCATTTTCTGAGCTTGGACTTTATTTGGTCAAGTGGGCCTTTTATTATTTTGATCGTGATTGATGCTGTTCTTCTAAATTGTTGAACCTAAGCTACTAATATATTATTTTGAAATGGTAACTGGTGGTAGATACATTCCAAAAAATACCATTTGATGAATATTTTCTTTTACATCCATATACGCACACACACACACACACACACACACACACACACACACACACACACACACACTATTATTGTATTGATTCACCATTCATTTACAAAACCATAATTACAGGGTACAGCTTCACCCCCCGACACATGCATATGATTTACCCAAGCTCTGATGCCATCACGCTATTGAATCTGCACCTCCATTCTATTGCCCACATCCTCCCCTTCCCCACTGGTCACCCCATACTTCTTCCAGAGTCTCTCTTTGTTGGATGTTGCCAGTTTACTTTATGTACTGATTTGATTTCTGATAAAGAACTGTTTCAAGTTGTGGGAGCAAAGGTGAGACACAAGTACTTGTCCTCCTAGTAGGATGAGTGTGATCTTGAGTGGTGGGGTACACTTCTTTCAAGTCCTGTGTGCCCTTATTTGCCTGGTGAGGACTCCAGCTCCTGACCATTTGCCTTCCCCTTTCATAACTGCCATGGCCCCTCTGTCCTTCTGCTCCCTGTGAGGTCGTCTGCCCTGCCCTGCGCTGCCCAGAGGGTGAGGGCAGCAACATGTGAGAACAGAGGCGGAGCTTTGGGCATCTGTGCTGTCCTGGGGACTGTGTGGTGTTTTGATGGCAACCACGAAGTAGAGTTACAGGTCAGCTCATGACCCCACCCCACTGCAGTCTCTGTTCCTGCCTGAGGAGAAAGCTTTGTTTTGCTTTATTTTGATAGATAATGTACAGACTTTGAGGCCCCTCATTTCTCAGTCATATTGGACAGTCAGAAATCTGTACACCGCGGAGCACTGTCCAGCTAGCAGGAAGAATAAAGTGTTGAAATCCACAGCAAAATGGAAAGACTTGAGGGAATCTAGAGTAACAAAGTCAGTCAGAAAGATAAAGACAAGTATTGGATGATTTTATGTATGTGAGTAAAACAAGGAGTCAAAGCAGGTGGACTGATAAAGCAAAAAATAATCATAAACAAGTGGACATGGATAACAACAGTGAAGTTTCTGTGTTATGAGGGAGGGAAGAGGGTGAGAGCATCAGAGGAGGAGTGAAGGTGATGGGGGGGGGGAGAATTTGTGTCCAGGGATATTACCACAGGTGTAGTGCAGTGCGCACGCGCACAGACACACACCCAACACACCCTCTGCTTACCTAGAGGCAGAGTAAGCAGGCAACTTGTCTGTTCTGAGGACTGTTAAAAGTGCTTGTCTCCGGTCTTCTGTCTCGCCCTTGCCTTACAGACGCTCCTTTTCCTGTTCCCACAAAGTCCATCTTCTCAAGCAGGCCTTATTTTAAATGCAAAGTCTCCCATAAGGAAAAAGAGTCAGCCACAGCACCACATCCAAGAGATTTTATGTTATCATTTGCCTCTGGGAAAAGGCAAATGGGAAGCATTTGTTTTTTGGGGTGGGAAAGGTCAAAAAAGGAGAAAGAACCAGTGAGGACACAGTTTTGAATTCTTTGCTGGAAGCAGCCCTTGCTGCGTTCAGATGGGAGTTTGCCGTGTCCGACAGTCTTTGCGGTATTACAGACCTCAGGCCTTAGGCCCGGTGGTGCTGCTCCATGTGCAAGAAGAAAACACTCTGCCTTGAGCAGATAAGATGATTGAACATTTCCATAGGTGGCCCCTGGAAATCACAACCACAGCGTAGTCTTCAGGCTCTTGGATTTGTTGGGAAGAGGCAGGTCTGGCTGCTCTTTCAGTTGCCACTGTCACCCCTTCTTGCTTTGTCGTTTCCTACCTGAAACAAAGCTGAACACACCTGTTGAACCTTAACCCTGGGAACACAGGTGTCTGCTGTTTGTGTTGTCTGGTCTGAGCTGGTAAATGCAGGCTTGCTGGGCCTCTTGTCCCCTGGGCTCTGCCTGCCTCTAGCTTGTTCTTTGCCTCAGGTCTCCCCTCCTTCACATGAGAGTCTTTACTGTTTAAGAGGGTAGATGCAAGGGGGTGATAGAAGTTGAGAGTAGGGCAGATGACTCAAATGAAAGCAGAGAAAAATATAAGGATGGAAGGAAAACTAGGGACAGAGGGAAAGAGCGGAGGGTCTTCAAAAAGCTAATACTTGAAATACCATATGATCCAGCTACTCCAGTTTGGGGTATTTAGCTGAAGAATAGGAATATGCTAATTCAGAGAGATAGCTGCACCCCCGTGTTTATTGAAGCATTACTCACCATAGCCAAGATATGGAAATGACTTGATGGATTAGTGAGTAAAGAAGATATGGTGCATACACACAAGGGAATACTACTCAGCTATAAAAAAGATGAAATAATGACTTATAACAAGGATGGGCTGAGATGGTCTTATGCTAAGTGAAATAATTCAGACAGGGAAGACACTGTATGACTTCACTCATAGGTGGAAGATAAAGATTAAAAACAAACTCTTAAGATTCTGAGAACGAAATGGTGGGTAACAAGAGAGTGGGATGGATGGTGGGTAAATGTGATGGTGGATGAACATTGAGCATGATATAGGAGTCAGCTTATAATGCTGTACACCCGAATCCCCTATAGTGTTAGGAACCAACATAAATAAAACCCAGTGCAAAGGGAAAAAAGTTGTTTGCTTTTCAGAGTTTAGCAAGATTTCTTTGGGAAGTGTTTTTGTATTAGGATGGACCTTGTGGAGGGAGCAAGGGGGGCTAGTTTGACTTGGGATGTGTGTTCTTTTCTCCAGTGACTTAAGGTAGTAAGGAGAATATGTACCTGGGAGAGGCTGGAGGGAGAGAGTTCTGTCATTACCTGCTGTTACTCCCACCAAGTGCATTGCGCATCACTGCAGTTTGTAAACAAGCTGCCTTAGCCCAAGTTGCGTTCAGCCCTGGAAGTATTTTATCTATACGCATTTACACAGGACAGGGGGTGAACATAGTCCTGGGCGTGGTGCCTTAGTGCTTTTGGGAGGAAACCCAACCTTCGCTCCAGCCTCTCTGCCCTCGGGCACCTGCGGGGTCCTAGTCCCTGGGAGCCAGGTGAGGACTACCATCCGCACTGCATCCCAGTGTGACCTGGCTTACTGGTTGAAGTTCCTCACCACTTCCTGAGAACTGGGTGTCATAGGGTGGGGCTCAAAGAGAAGAGAAGTTCGGGAATTTGGAGCATAAGGCAGCAGCACACAGTCCCAGAGCTTCCAGAGACGTGGAAAGAATGAGGTGTTAGCAAGGTCCAGAGCCCCCCCCCCCCAGAGAACCTTCCCTGCATGGGGTGCTTCTCGATCATTGTCCCCACAAGGCAGCAGATCACTCCAAGGTCGCGGCTCTTCTAGAAGTCTGCAGAGGGTGCCGGTGCCTTAGTGATGGTCTTCAGAAACGCGCATCTTGCAGTGATGAGGGTATGAGGTGATTAGGTTTGTTCTTGTGGTACTAAACTTGGACATGGAAAACGGAAGCGTGATCTTTAAAAATATATTTAAGGTTCACAAAAGCTTCCTGAGAAGCCCATTTTCCATTTTAGCAAGAGAAAGGTAAAAAGAGTGTCCGTTTAAAAATTCATAAAGGCAGCCTTATGCTCAGTGGAAACATTTCTTTGAAAAAGAGCAGAGGTTGGCACTTAAAGACACAGTCCCACCATTTGTCAGAGTCTGCCCAGGAAGCAAGCAGTCTCTCTGCAGACGGCAGGGGCTTAAAGAATCGGGGCACGACTGGCTTTATGGTGCACCCAAGAGAAGGGCAGGCACCCCGGGGCTTCTGGGGGAGTGCAGACAACAGCCGTGCGACGCCCCTTGCTTGCGTTGGCAGTGGCCTGAGGACATCTGCAGGTGTGATGTGCAGTTCAGTGAACGAGCTGAACCGTCAAATCGTAACTTCGTGGTTCCTGCTTCTCGAATTGTGCAAAAATTCTGAAGGCACTGACATGGGTTTTGGTTGTGTGTGACACACATGATGTGTTGCTTCGGGTGTGACCACTGTGGTTTGTGCGTCATTGACCCGAGCTGAAAGTGGGGTGCTGGTACAGATGGGTGAGGAAGGGCAAGGCAGGTAGGACTGAGTCGCCAACTCCTTCTTGACTACGAGTCTTTCTTTGGAGAACCCCACGCGCCCTCTGGACGGTCCTCCCAGACCCAGGTGCACTCTGAGTCGGTGCGTGAGCGCCTGTCCGGCCTCGATCAGCGCCAGATTCTGTGTCTCAGACACGGCCGAGTGCGTCATTACTTATCGCAGGTGATTGTCGTCTTGCTGTGCAGTGTAAGCCAATCTAACCACTGGGCCTGTCCTTAGGGGTGACTTGTGAGTGTCTCTTTGCGATGGTAAGAGATTTGAGACCCAGGTGAGAAATGTCATGCCCCAAGTCACATGTCAGGAAGTGGCAGAGCTGGGGCTCAAGCTGGGACTTAGAGGTGGTCTCTGCCTTTGCATCCTGTGCTCAGTCACAAACTGGGCGACATCACGGATCTCTGAAATGGATTTAGACCGGAGGGCCTGTTGTGGTGACTTTAAAGACAGGTGCAGAAGGGAATTCCAGCTTACTCTGAAATGCTATTTTGCTAATTGATTATGTTATCATTTATCAAACAGGAAAACTCTGTTTAGTGTGGCTATTCATAATGTCTTTACCTATGGCTTTTCTGATATTGCCTCAGGTAGTGACTAACACTTAGAGTTCCATTTCAGATAATTAATTTTTCCCTCGATGCTTTCAAATATGATAAACGAGTGCCCAAGAACAAAAGTTTTACTCAAAAGTGCCCAAGAACAGATGATTGGTTAGGAAGGTGTGGTGTATATAGAAGCAATGGACGCCCTTGGCGTGCCTGGCGGCGGGGTGGAGCGGGGGTGCGGGGGGCTCATGCCGCGTGAAATAGAGAGAAAAGGCAAACACTGGATGGCGTCACTCACTGTAGACTACAGAGAATCAAAACAGTCAGATAAAGCCAAACCAGTAACAAACCTAGAAGTCTGAGTGTAGAACTGAGACTACCAGAGGGAGCGAGAAAGGGGGAAGAGCAGAGTGTGGGGACGGGGCCCAGTGGATGGTAGCAGAGGATTTTGGGGTCTTGGTGGTGGCTTTGGTGTGGTAACATATGTCTCAAAGGGTGTGACCCTATACCTCTGGATCATATAATATATTGAACTAATTTACCTCAATAAGGACAAAAAAAACTAAAGAAAGGGGGGAAAAAACCCCACAATCTCCTATCTCTATTGAAAAGAATTGTTCCCTGTAAAACTGACCACTGTTGAAATATAGCAGTAATGTTCCACTCCTAGCTGTGACTGGACTATCTTTTCATTCTTTCACCTTCCATATCTTTCTGTGGGTGACACAATCCCCTGAATCCTGACACAGGCGAAGGCTACTGCGTCCTCTCTCATGAATGTCTTTCCTTTTCGTAGGGTTTCTCCTAGAGACTTTTGGTGGGGTTTTCTATAGTCTTCTCCCCTGTCCACCCTCATTGTTTTACTCATCAAACATTTATGGAGAGTCAGGATGCTGTATTGCTCCTCGACAGTATCTGCGCTATCTCAGAACATCATGAGAGAATGGGCCAGGCCCTGGGAATTTGGTGGGGGACAAAGAAAATCGAGTTTTGTTGACAGGGAGCTTGCAATTATGAGATGAAAGAAAACCGAGCAGCCTCTGGGAGAAGATCACTCTGACGGTGAACATGAATGAGATGAAGGAGCTCACCCCAGTGTGTGTGGGGAGAGAAGATTCTGGGCGGAAGAGGGACCAAGTGCAGAGCCCCCGGGTCGGGGCAGTTTCTGAGTTCCAGTTACCGATGGGGACCCAGAGCGTGGAGGAGAGTGATAGAAGACGAGGTCACAGAGGCAAAGAGCAGCCAGATCCCACGGTAAACTGAGTTCATTGGCCAGAGCAGGATTCTTAAACTTGTTCCAAGGCCAGCGAGCCTCAGGGACTGGCATTCTGGGATGCCGGAAGCAGAAGGCACATGCTCCTCAGACACATAGGGCTGACCCCGTTTTCCCGCTGGCGAGTGAGTTTTACCACCCCATGCAGTTTGGCTCATGAACTAGGCAAGGTTGGGGTTGTCTATCGGACCTTCATGGGAACCTGTAGACAGCCCATGGTGTAGGGTCGAAAGTAGCACCCCAGAGATGTGGGGCCCTAATTCCCCAAAACTGGAACTATGGCCTAACTTGGAAAAAAAGGTCTCTGGGAGATGTGATAAGGATCTTAAAAGGGGGCGCCCACCCTAGATGGCCTGCATGGGCCCACAAAGGACACCCGCGGCCTCCAGAAGCTGAAGACACCAGGAGGGCGACCCCCACTCACCCACCGTGCCCGCCTGCGGGTTGGCCGTCGGGCACAATTTCATGGTACATTTCACGGAGGCCTGCTGGCTTCCCGGTCTGTGGGAGAACGACTTCTGTAGTCGTCACCCTCGGTGTGTGGCAGCTCAGCACAGGAGCCACAGGAAGCTTTCACAGTCCGTGTCAGTATTTCTAAAATGGTGACTTAAGCCTCAAGTACAAAGGAGGCTTTCCTCTTCACACAGAAGCCTGGTGCCCGTGTGTGGCGATCGTCGTGGGGATTTAGGAGACCGAATAAAGTCAGCCCGAGAGTCAGAGCACCTGCCCCCGTCCCGTCCCTGTCTTTCACAGCCCTAACTGCCAGGAGGATTTCGCCTTGTCCCCGGTAGCCTGCTGAGAACCCGGTGCAGTGTTGCGAGTAGGGCTTCTGACCTGGGGCTGCTAAGGAGCTTTCTGATGGCTGTGCGGAGTGCGTCATAAGAGAATTATACTGGGGGGGATTTAAAAGGGAGCATTAGGTTTTAGAGTAGTGAGAATTGATGATGCCTTGGACTAAGGAGTCAGCACAGGAAGGACAGAAATAGATGGATTTCTGATATGGTTTACAGATGGGGTTAAAAAGAACTTGTAGAAGATTGAGCGGGGGTGGGGGAGGGAATGAGAGGCGTGAGATTTCTGCTTCCCCTTCAGTAGTACCATTGACTAGGGCAGAGAAGCATTGGGGAGGGACAAGTAGGGGAGGAAACCTGGTTTCATTGGAGCACAGCCCTACTCTTTCATTTAGGGCTTCCCGGCTGCTTCCTCACTGCGGTGCTCGGGTTGAGTAACCGTGACTGAGACCATCTGGCTCGGAAACCGAAAACACTTGCTGCCTCGCCCTTCAATGACAATTTGTTTGCTGAACTCACATCTAAGGGAAAGGTAGTAACCTGATCACATAACCAGCCCAAAGCAGTATTGTTGGGACAGACAGGTGAAAGGCAGTATTACAAATACTGAATACATTTAAGGGCTAGCGGAAGCAGTGAGCAATATGGAAAAACAATGAGTTCTAAATTTTACAACACTGGAAACATTGATTATGAAAACATAATTCTTGTGATCAAGAGCACAGCGGCGGCACTCATCCCCACGGCAGGCAGTGCCCGGGAAGGAATCCGTCAGTGCTGCTCACTGTTCGGTTATCTGAGATAAATGCTTGGTTCTTCCCCTCTGTTTGCCAAGTTCCTAAATAATGAATGGGTTCCATTTCATGATCTGAAGTTTGCCAATTTATTTATTATCATTATAAAGTCATGGACATCAACATCCTGGGTGGGCTTCAGGGGGCGATTATCTATCAAAAATTTCATTCTCGTTGAAGCTGAAATCTCCCGTTTGCTCAGGAGAAGTCTTTCCAAGTCAGCTGTTGAGACTCTTGACCTGACAAACAGGATCCTCTTGACCACGGTCTATCCTGAAGCAGGAACCATCCAGTCTCCCGGAAGCCCGGTGCTAGTGATGGGAATCAGGGCGCTGCGCGACATCCGGGCATGAGTCTGTTGGCTCCGCTGTGCTGGTGGCGGTCTCCTGGCTCGCCCGCGGTCCGAACTGCGATGTGCAGTGCGTGTGTGTGTGTGTAAAGTAAACCGGAAGTCATGTTTGTTCAAGTTCAGGACTACAGGAATGTCATTTAGCCTCTTCTGTATTACTTGGGTGTCTCTTGGTTAAACCTTTAGTGTATCCCAGAAGCCCTCAATTGTTTTATTCCACATTATGTACAGAATAGTCGCAGAACTATTAACCAGTAGGAATAAGGCCGGCGTCGATCTGATTAATGTAAATTCTTGCATATTCTTTTCCAGTACCCCCTCTGGCTCCTGTCGCTGTGCTGTGTCTGTATGGTCAGAGCAGAGAGCCACGAGTGGTTAGATTGCACCTTCAGCCCCCCCATAGAGGAGCTGTGTATGCAGTGCTCCCCGCCAGCCTTATGTTAATATCTCTCCAGATAGCTTGGTTGTTGGACTCTCTTTCTCTAGTTGATTCCTCAAAAAGTTGCCTGGGGATAATACTCCTGGAATTCGTGATGCTGCTAAATTGACTTGTACCCTTTATATTACAAAGTAATTTTGCTGAAAATAAAATTCTTGATTTACATTTGCTTTTCTAATTTTTGAGTATCTTTAAGAGGCTATCTTCCTGTTGTCTGATGTACAGGAGTGCTCTCCAAGTCTAACCATAATTCATTTTCTTTGAAGGAAAGGATCGAATGCTCTCTTGGTCCAGTTCACAGGATTTTTCCAATTATTTAAATTCTGTTTTGCCAGAGTAAAATCTTGTTGGTCATTTTATGCCTATGTCCTCTACTATATATGTTATCTTTCAATATATAGTTTCAAAATGTTTATGTACATATATCTCTATGTATGTGTGTGTATCTGAGTATGTCTACATATATATACATTATACATTTCAGGAAGTTTTTCTTTTTTATTGGTTTCCCTTTATTTGATCTGTAGGATAAAATCCCGGCACACAAAATGTATGAAATTTATAATGGTCTATGGCAGATGGGCTTAGGCATCATGAGAATGTCTGTTTCTGCTTTAGTATTTTCCTAAAAAAAATGTACTCATATCCTTTATGGAAATAAACTGGTGTCCTCTGTGCACCTTCTATTTTCCTAAAATTTCAAGTAGATTATTTTAGTGAAAAAAACAACTGCGCTTTTAACTGTGATTCTGGGAAAGTTGAACACTCTGATTCCGAGGTCTTGGTTAAATCTCTTCATCCTGTGACTAAAGACTTTATCCTCCCATCCCGTCGCCTGCCTACCCATCTCCTCCCTCCTCACCCCTTCCCCTCTCCTTGCCTTCTCAACAAGAAGTTTGTCTTAGACTTTTTTTTTTATAAAGTGCCATTTTAAATTGAACTAGTACTGGTTTATAACATCACACATGTGTTAGGAGTATGTGTTTACACACCTTCACATGTATGTTACCACTTCATACCTATCACCAAAGCATCCAAAATCCACCACCATAGTCCACTGGGCCCTCCCCAACTTTGGTCCCCATTCCCACCTTCCCCTCAGGTAGCCTGCGTCCTGCAGTCAGATTTCTAGAGTTTGTTTTGGTTCAGTTTCATCTGTTCCTTGGCTTTGTTTCTTAATATTCCACATCTTTTTTATGTCTTCCCACTTCTGGCCTATTTCACTTAGTATCATCCCTTCTAGTTCCACATTATTGCAAATGATAAGATTTCATGATTTTTTTTTTAATAGCTGAATAGTATACTAATTTGAAGGGCTGTATCTGCACTCCTATGTTCCCTGGAGTGCTATGTACAACAGCCAAGTTATGGAAACAACTTAAGTGCCCAATGGTAGATGAGTAAATAAAGAAAATGGGTTATGTACATACAATGGAATACTATTCAGCTATCAAAAAGAAATCTGAGTTACAGCTTTCTGTACTCTGTTCCCTTGCTTTAGGTTTTTCATCTATCCTTCAGTATTTTCAGCTTCCTCCTGAATTTAAAAATCGATTATAGATGAGATTTTTTCTTCCTTTCTCTCCTTTCTTAAACTTGTTTTATTTGTTCTCTGTTCCTCCTAGTTTGTCATTTCTAAAATTTTTTTTTGGGTTTCGTTCAGTAATTTTTCCTGTGTTCTTTCACCTCATTTCTACATTTTACTATTTCAGATTTATGTTTGCAGTGTCTCACATCTTGTATCATTTCCTTAATTAGTTTAGCTCATTGTAAAATAGGATATTGTAGCCCTATTTTCTCAGGCACATCTTTTGCGTGTGTGTTCCCTGTAGGCATGCTATTCTGCTTTTTCTCTTTCATCTGAGGATCCCTGACTCTGGTCCCCACTCTGAAATTTAAAATGCAGCTTCTCTTCCTCTGTGTTTGTTCTTTTCTTTCTTTCCACACAGTGGCTGGTCTCACTCAGGTGTTGTGTCTGTGGGTAGTTTGTCCCAAACACTTCGCTTTCTGGGACTTCCCTGGACACCTTGTTGAGTAGTCTTACTGTAAAAGTATAGCTTTTACATTTGATTGTTTATTTGAATTTAGTTTTCAACTGCCAGTGAGGTCAAAAATACCAAAATATAGCACAAAGTAAAGGAATTTATAAAGAAAACATTTCAAATAGAAAGGAAAAGAATAGAAAAGAAAAAAATGCAGTCCAATCAATAAAACCAAGGCCTGGAAAAGCTAATAATGTACTTTTCACTGGAAGATTTTTTAAAATGTTGCATGTGCAACATCAGAGACAAAGATGCAATTTGATGGAAAGTAAGATAATACTTGATTTGAAAGCCCAAGTAAAAGAGATATTTCTAGGTGAATATAATATACAAAGTAAAATGTAGAAAACTAAGTGGACTGATGTACAGAAAGGCGTTAGCATAGCAAACCTGGTCAGCTTTCTCAGCAGCAAACTGGGCTCTGAGATCTTACTCAGAGGTGACCCTTCTCCGCCTGAGGGGAAGCTTCATCTAACTGTTAAAGGTGCTTCACTGTCTTGTTTCACTGAGAACTCTTTGTGCCATCACCCTGATTGACGTAGAACCTGCTTTCTTTCTGGAGTCTGAAATTTTGGATCTGCTACATACAGGCTGGTGACCAGCACCCCCCACAAAAGGATAGAACACTGAGTCTCTATAAAGTCTTCACTGGAAAGAGACATTGGAAATGCTAGTGCATTTCCCCTGCTGGTGGGAGGAGACGGCTTGATACCTGTGGGTGTCCTCCCAGGCAGGAGGGGGCACCAAAGGCTGTGTGTGGGGCCCCCCAGCCCCTGTGGTCTGTCTTGCTGATGTGCTTTTATTGCAATTACCTGGAGAGGTCTGAGCCTCCTACTAATAATGCTCACTGGGTGCTGTCCTCGTGGGTCACGCACCATCAGCCCTAAAACAACTTGAAAGGCGAGGCACATGTCCACCTCCCTCCGGATAAAGGCTGTTTGGGTTCAGTTAGTTTCAGAGACACCCTTGACCACATCTTCAAACTAGCAGGTTTGTAAACTCATTGAAACCCTAGAATTGTGTTATTTTTTTCTTGATGTGTGGATTTCTGAGCAATATATATGGATTGTTCACATGCAGTCTTCCCTCTTTTTCACATTTGTTGTTAAAATTACACTCGTGCTTATTATATTGTCTAATATGTTTAACTCAATCTCAGTGATCAGAGTATCTTTTTTATGAAACATGGGCTCTGATGTTAGATTGCCTAGATTTTCATTTTCATTTTTCTGCTCTTTTATTCTGTTCCATTCCATCCATTCTACTCTATTGTGTCAAGTACGAAGAGTACTCCTCTGTAATACACACAGCTTACCTAAGGTTGATGTGAGGACTAAATTAGATAATGCACTTAAAAAGCGCTAAAACAACTGGCATCTAGAATAATTTGAATACAAAATATAGCGGTAGAGGGGAAATTTAAACCCACTGACATTTATTCTAATTACAGACATTTGAATAATTTCAGTCTATTAAGAGTTACCCTGAAATAAATTTATTCATTCATTCATTCAACTACCTTATGTGCCAGTTATGATTCTGGGCCACAGTGTTCTATAGAAAATGGAGAAATGTGATTGTACGCTCATGAAATGTACATTCTAGAGTTATTAAAGTACACAGCCTTTAATGAAGTGTCACAAACTGAAGACGAACATGTCACTGAATTCCCACACACGAAACATGCTATCCCGCCCCTCTTGCGTTCCCGTCCCATACCAAAGATGTGGTGGCTGCGGCGGCCTCCCTGTTCCTCAGTTTGATGTTAGTGGAGTCACAGAGTAGGTGTTACTTGTTTTTCGAACTTCCTGTCATTCCATATTACGACTGTGTTTTGATGAATGTGTCCACTTCCATGTTGAGGTATATCTAAGTGGTCTCCAATTCAAGACTATTTTGAAGAGTGTTGCTGTGATTATTCTTACACACAGATTTTAGTGAACAGAGAGGGCCTTTCCTGTTGTATGCACACGTAGAGGTAGAATTGTTAGGCCATAGGGCGGGCATAAATACTCAGCTGTAAGTAGATATTGCAGAGCACTTTCCAAAAAGGTGTTCTATTTTTTTTGAAGTTGGCATAATTTTTTGTGCCCTTTTATTTCTTTTTATCTAATTTTTAATTTATAGCCTTTACATCATTGTGTAGTCTCTATAAAATTCCCCCCACCAATTCCCCCGTGAACCATCACCATAGTCCCTTGTGCTCTTCCCTCCCCTGTTTTGATCCCTTTTCTTCCCCCTCCCTCACAGAATGTCTCTTATTTATGGTTGCCTGCTAGTTTTATTTTTTAAAATATTATAGTTATTTTTTTCTCCTCGTCTCTTATTTGGTCCCCCATATTCCTCCTATAAGTGAAACTATTCAGCATTTTTCTTTTTCCTTCTGGCTTATTTCACTGAGCATGATCCTTTCTCGCTCCAGCCATATTGCTGAGAATTGTATGAATTTATCTTTTTTGATTGCTGAATAGTACTCCATTGTGTATATATAATACATCTTCTTGATCCAGTCATCTATTTTTGGGCATTTGGGTGGGACACAAAAAAATTAATTCGAAAAGATACTTGCATCCCTATGTTTATTGGAGCACTATTTACAATAAGTAAGATATAGAAACAAAAAGAGGTTCTAATGACTTCATCTCTTTGCACTAAACTCAGAGCTTTTAGTCTCCTTTGGTTTTAGCCGATCTGATAGCTATGTGTCCCATTGTTGCCTTTCCCTTCAGTATTTTTTTAAAGATATATTATTATTTATTTGTGCATACAAGAACTGGGGTGTAGGCCAGAGGTATGGGGTGGTGAGAGGATTCACCAGAGACAGAGCAGGGAGCAGAACAGGCGGATCAACCGAAGTACACTGCTGAGGGGAGCAGTGGGCAAGTCAGGAGAGGTCTGCTGCGCCATATGGGAATCTCCCTGGATGGATATCGAACTTGTGCTGCAGTGGTTGCAGATAGCTTCATAGGCTGAGACTCAACCCTTTGTGCCACCAGGGAGGCCCCTCCCTTCAGTATTTTTAATCTTCTAATTTTGGAATAATTTTAAAACTGTAGAAAAGTTCTAAAATGAGTGAATTTGTATATTTAACTACATTTCACAAATATCAACCCCCCACATATATGTACATGTGTGTATACTCACACATGCACACACACACACACACACACACACACACACACACACACACACACACACAAGCTGCCCCTTAACACAATTGTCATTTAGACACAATTTTTTTCCCCAATAGATATGTTCGAAAATGTTCTTCTGAGAGACACAGCAATTTGGGAAAAAAACTCACAAATTGTGTAGCCGGGAAACATCAAAGCAGTAAGAAAAAGATGTTACAAGTGCTTAAAATATAGGTTGATTATCATCTGTTTTATCATTTATTACCTTAAACTGTGCATTAATCTAATGAATTAATGCTCTGTGTCGTAAACGTTTTCGCGAGGCCGCAGTGCGGCAGCTGCGCCCATCACACTAGGCTGCGCGAAGAAGTCATACTGCTGCTGCCTCGTTAGCAGCACAGAAATAATCTCTGTGCCTGTCCATGCAAATGGGCTTCCTCTCACACTCTTAATTTCTGATGTTTGGCCTCAGTACTATGTATGACATCTATCCTGTTTTGTACCCTGTGAGACAAAACTGATGTAGGTATTGACAGACCCCCGGCACCTTCATCTTGTCAACAGAAGATGTAAATAGATGGTTTTGATAAATATAGGGCAGTAAGTTCATCTTCTCTTCCTTATGAACTTTTAAATATTTTATATACCGCATGTAACCATATATGCTAACTGACTGATACTGGTAAGGCTTTCTGTCAGCAGCAACTACTAGCAGTCAAAAGTTGCATGTAGATTTCCCGATGCATGAGGGATCACCTGTGTAACTGCCACGATCGAGGGTCAAACCATTTGAGAGTACATTGCAGACAGCAATCCTGTACTTCCTAAATAGAGTCATTTTTGTTTCTTAAAGTCAAGGACCCTCTCTTATATAAGCATAGTGCAGTGACCAAACAGGAAATAAACATTAGTACAATATTGTTATCTTAACCGCAGACCTTGCTTTATTTTGTGAGCTGTCACACACTTGTCCTTCGTATGCATCTGCTTCACTCTGGTTTGCGAAGCTGCCCTGACTTTGCTTCTGTCACACCTGCTTCCTCCTGCTCCTCAAACGTGCCAGGTCCTTCCAACCGGAGAGCCTTTGCCCTGGCAGACCATCTTCCTGCAGCCTTGAGGAAGATTTGCCTCCTTTCTCTGAGGTCTTGACTGGACTGTGACCTCCTCGGGGAGAGCTCGGGAAAGGCGGCCCCTACTCATTGTAGTCCGTTGCGCTTTGGTAATTCTCATGTCCAGAGCTTCACTGGCTGACTTGCAGTGAGTGTGTCACTTCCCTCCATTAAAAGGAGAGCACTGTGGAGTGGAGAACTTGGTGTTCCTGCTCTTGATTGTATTTCCATTGCCAGGATTAATGAGTGGCTCATAGTGGGGAGTGAGTACAGATGTGGTGCCAAATAAATGAACTGGAAGGTGGTACCTAGGGATCCTAAACTCTTCTCTGTATCACTTTATCCTTCCGTGACAGTTCCCTGAGATAGTTGAAATAGAGTTACCAGGTTTAAAAGTAGCAAGAACCAGCAATAAAATGATGGCCCCAGACGAGTAACTGGCCCGGGGAAGAGGGCAGGTCTAGGACATCCGCGAGCCTGAGCCGCAGGCACTGGGGCAGGCTCCCGTTTCTGGTAATGGCGGCACTCGCTGCCTGGACAGCGCCTGGAGATGGGGGACGTTCAGTTTGTTTTCTGTTCATCCATCACTCAGGATAAGTCTACTTTTAAAATCAAGTACAGGGTCTCCCTGGTGGCGCAGCGGTTAAGCGCTGGCGTTGTGGAGCTGTCGGCAGTGGTGATGTGAGTTCAGCACCCGGTCTGAGATTCCCACATGGCGCTGCAGACCTCTCCTGCCTCGCCCGCTGCTCCCCTCAGCAGTGTATTTCGGTTGATCTGACTGTTCTGCTCCCCACTCTGTCTCTGGTGAACCCTCTCGCCGCCCCACGCCTCTGGCCTGTACCCCAGCCTGTATGCATAAATGAATAAATCTTAGAAAAAAAAAATAAAATCAAGTACAGCTTTGCCATGTTTTTATATCATACGCAGCAGCACACCCCACCCCTTGCCCCCAGGTTTTGAATGACTTGTGTTGAATCAACTCTTCCATTTCTTTTTTTTAAGCTGTGGATGGTTAACCAAGTGGTCTGGAATAGGAATTTCTATCGAATTTGATAATCTGGTGGCTAATCACAAAAGCTCATTGCTCGGAAAGCACCCCGGGAGAGAGGTCTTCAGTGTCGCGTGAAGCTCTGGGTGTGGGTGCTGATGTCGCACATGTGCCCGTGAGTTCCTGCCTGGGCTGGTGCCACATGCGTGACAGAGACACCTTCTCACAGTCACTTCACAGGCATGCACGGAGGCTGAATGGCTTGCTCAGAGTTCCACGGAAAACCCCATGGCTGTCCTCCAGAGGACAGTCACCTCCTTCATGTGGCTTCAGTCAGAAGTAACAGTGTTTTCCACGTTTGTGGCTGGGGCCCTGCATTAATCATGTCTCTGGTTAATGTATTTTCCTTAGTGTTCACTCAGAGTGCAGCATTTTCCGACAGGTGTAACTGAGCTATCCTGTGAAAACCTGACACTATTTCTGTATTAAAATGAGAGGCGCCCCCTCCCTCCCCACCACCAAGAGCTCTTCCTCTTCCTCTGCTCTCTGTACATCAGAGTCACCCTAGGAGAATTTGAGTCCTGGGCTCTGGAGTAGGACCCAGTAATTTGTGCTCTTGTCACTCCCCCAGATGACTCACTAATGTTGAGAAATAGTTCATTTTCAGTCAGAACCCCCAGGGTGGTCGTCTGCTCCACTGCAAGAGAAGTAAAAATTTTATCAGGCAAAGGGACTCATCTCTCTACTTTCACAAGCCCTGGTCAGAATGTTTTGGCTCGAGCTTGCGACTGTCCATGTGCTGATTTGATCAGCCTGATTTCCTGTCAGACTTAGAATTATAGTCCCACCTAAGACTTGTTGAACGTGCTCTGGGACCAAAAAGGGCCACAGCTACTGAAAAGGATAAGCAGTTAGTAGATTATAAGCAGCATCAGAAGAAGCTGTGAAAGTAAAACGTTCTAACATTTCAGAAAGTAACTGAAATTAAGCTACCTGCTGCAATAATCCCTGTGTGGAGACAGCTCAAGGAACGGGTATTCAGAAGTGGCTTTATTTGAAAAAGCTTTTGCTGGGAAACAAGTCAAGGAGAGGAAGCCTGTGGGGTTTGTGTTTTTTCCCCTCTCACTCTCATCCCTCTCTACCAGGACTAAAGGTTTCTATTGCCTGCACCTCATCGCCATCAGCCTGGCTGCTGTTTTCCTGTGCAAACTTATGTAGCCCAAGAGGTGGATATTTCTGGTTTTTTTGTGATCAAGTAAGATTTCATTTATTCACTTTAATTTTTTTCTTACGTTGTTGTAGTCCCCATAATCTACCGCACCCTGTCACCCAGGAACCACCACCGTATTCCCTGTGTTCATCCTTCCCCTATATCTTTGCTGCATGCCTCAGTGCTATGACCAGCTACTGGTTTTGACTTTCTCTTGACCTTTTGTTTGGTTTCTCTATATTCTACATATAGGTGAGACCATCTGATATTTATCTTTTTCCTTTTGACTAATTTCGGCTAGTGTAACCCTTTGGTTCTATCCATGTTATCACACGGAATATTATTCAGCAATCAAAAAAGACAAACTCATGCCTTTTCTGTTATATACCACAACTTTTTGATATAGTCATCTGTTTGGGGGCACTGGGGTGTCTCCATGTCTTGGCTATTGTAAATAGTGGTGCAATAACCATAGGAGGACAGGTTTCCTTTCGAATTAGTGCTTTTGTGTCCTTTGGGTAGAACTAGGAGTGGAATCGCTGGGTCACGTGGTAGGTCCATTTGTAGTGTTCCGAGGAACCTCCACCTGGCTTTCCAGAGTGGCTGGAGCAGTTTACATGTTTGAGGTGGATATTTCTAAAATGCAGAGAGAGGCTCAGAAGTGAAGTACTGTTCCCGGCAGAGCTTGACGGGAAGAGGGAGCCATCAAGTCTGTTTACTCTGAGCACTCTCGAGCCGCTGGGTCAGGTCGTAAGCCATTCAGGAAGCAAACCTCTTGGAGGCATGTGGAGAAGGGTGTGCTCATCTTTGGTCCGGCTCCCTAAGTATCAGGGAGTGGGGTCCCTGGCTCCATGCTGTGTCTCAGGACGCGGGGTACAGAAAGCTAGAAGAACATGTTGGTGTGACTGACGTTCTGCCAAGTGACAAGCGGGCCGAGGGAGGGGTGCTGGGCGGAGCACCTGGGAAGAAAGCCAGGCTAGTGCTAGCCCCTCACTCTGACCGCTCTTTGGGGGTAAGCTTCCGCGTCTGGGGAAAGTGTTCCAACACACACTTCATCTGGCTTCCACCTGCTTTTTTTCTGCCTTTCTTTCACCCACTTCTTTCTCAGTCTTTTCCCTTATTCTCCATCAAATTTAACCCCAAATTTAAATATAGTTGACCCTTGAACAATGCACTGCAGTGTTTTTCTTCTTGGTGGAGTCTGCGTTCACGATTCCACCCACCTTGGAAGTGAGTTAGTTGAATCTATGGATGTGGTTTAGTTTCTGAGTCATCAAGCGTTACACACAGATTTTGAGCCGGGTCGGCTCCCTGCAGCCTTCGTTGTCCTGGATGTACTGGGAAAGCCACGAGAACATGCTCGCAGTTCAGATCCTCTGAGGAGAGAGGCAGGATGGCGGCACCAGCCCTGTTTCCACATGGCACCTGCTCCCGCCTGAAGGGGTGGAGCGAAGCCTCTGCCAGCCCCTGCGCCCCAGCAGCAGCCCCAGGGCCTGCCCCCACTCGCCGGCGCGTTGTTCGTTCTGCATCGGGAAGACCTACTCTCCACTCACATCTCTAGAAAAAGGGCAAAAATGAAAGATACAGCACAAAGTCTGCATTCAACAAAATACAGGCGTGCTGAGAGAGCGGGAGACGACATTCAAGTCGCTCTTTCTGTGAACTTGCTCACATCTCCATTGTGTCCTCGAAGGAAATAATGATGTCGTCAAGTCGCCCTTTGCACTCAGCGCCTTGTGTGCAGAATCGGCCTCAGGCGGGCGCTGGGCTCCTTGGCGCGTGTCTGGGAGAGGACGCTGAGCTCCGTCCCTCGCGAGGGTGTGCGGGCTGCTGGAGTTCCCTGGCGCGCGGTTCTGGCCCTGTGTCCTTGGCCTTTTTTTCATTTGCTTTGGATTTTTCACAAAATATGTGGGCTGAGGTATTTAATTTCTGATAGAAACTATTGCAACCTTAGCTCCAGAGGCTCCATTTTAAATCCCCCAGGTTGCTACCTTGCGCCTTAGTCATTCCCTACGCATTTACTTAGTATCTGCTCTATCCCAGGATGTGTGCTCAGCTTGGGGACAGACGGGAAAAATGAAGGCCCTGACTCAGGGGCTAGTGAGAGTGAGATGAGAAAACCCTCCCATAGGGTGGTGCCCCGGGTGCTAGCAGAGATCAGCGGGGGGCGCCATGGGCGTTTGTAGGTGGTCATGCTCCTGAAAGCTGGGTTTATTAGCGCCTCCGCGACCGAGTCCCCAGCAGGTCCCCAAAAGGAAAGTTAAGAGTGACATCCTGTATCCTTAGCGAGAGGTGGGAGTGGGAGGGTCTTGGATCTCACGTGAAGCGGTTTTAGGGAGACCTACTCTTCGGGGCGGTGAGTGAGATCTGGGTGGAGAGCGGGCAGGTAAGTAACCAGGTGCCCTCCAGGCCCGCGGAGTGCTCTGGCCGGTGAGCACCCCCCAAGCCAGGGCTGCGCTGGGCTGGTGGCTTTCATAGTGCTCCTGCTGTGGAGCTGCCGCTTTTTAAATCTACCGAAGAGCTCTCGGGAAAGCCGCACAGTTTCCCGACCTCACTGACATTCATACTCCCCCCCCCCCCCAATAAATGTTCTTTGGAATTTTTCAGGTCTTTGGTTAAATCCAGATTCTACGGAAGTTGCCTTTTGTCATGGTTGCCTCAGAGTCATTGCTTTAGTGGAGGAACAGACTTTCACAGAGTGGATCTCCCTGTGGGAAGTGTTTCTCTCGGATTTACTTTCCCATTGGGTAGTCCAGGGTCTTACCTTGATGTACCTCACACTGCCTGCAGCTGAGGGAGCAGCTGTGGGGGCGTTTTCGGCTTGGTTTTTCTTGACAGGAGGCTTCGGGACAGATCATCTGTTTTGTGAGTCCTGGTGCACTTGCTCAGCTGGGATCCGCTGCTTTTACAGTTACCAGGTGCTCTGAACGGAGACGTAGCATATGGCGCCTGGGCTTAGAGGGAGGCGCAAGTGAGATGGTCAGATGAGCCTGGATGGCGGAAATGATGTTGAAGAAGAGGAGGGAGGGGCCACGTGGAGGTGCCAGCGCCGAACTGGGGTGTGTCAGGGTCACTCTGAATAATTATGAAGCAGCTGCTGTGTGCCAGGCTCCATTTCAGACCCTAAGGATATTACCAGTGAACAACAATTTGGAATTTGTCTATTAGCACTGGGATGTGGGTGGAGGGCAGGAAAAAAGAACAAATGTGCCAGGTTCTGAAAAGCACTTGGAGGAAAATAACTGGGGATGGAGAATGACCCAGTGCAGTTTTTCCACAGGGTAACTGGTTGATTTCTTTGTGAGAAGTAGACCCCAGCATAGGGACCTGAACGTAGTGAGAGAGTACAGCTTTTTTGGGTAGGAGGCTCTGAGCGTAAACCCTGCTGGGCTCCATGGAAGCAGCGGACTCAGTCACCCTGAGTTACAGAAGTGGCCAAGTAGGTCTTGAGAGGGTTCAGGGAAAGGAGAGCATCAGAAGAAGTTAAAATACTGTATGATTTCACTGAGATGTGGAATCTACAAAACAAACAAAATAAAACAGCAAAATTCATAGATGAAGAGAATAGAATGATGGGGTGAGGTGAAGGCATGATGGGGTCAGGAGGTCCAATCTTGCAGCAGCAGGTAAGTGAGTCCTGGGGCTGTGTCTGGAGTGGACAGTATTGTAATGCTGACTGGAAGGCTGCTTAGAGAGTGCGTCTTCAGAGTTCTTACGCCAAGAAAATAGCATCTGTAACTTTGGTGGGGGAGGCATGGAAACTGCATTTAGCATGTGGTCAGCTGGCAGTGTGCACCAACACCAGATCTTTATGTTGTGTGCCTGACACGGATCCTATGTTGTTATGTGAATTATTCAGTAAGTTAACGGGTTTCAGTAAGTTAACAGGTTTCGGCTCCTGGGGGAGCATGAAAGGAGGGATGATTGGGACAGGAGGGGCTAAAGAAGTGCAGATCTAGAAGTAAATAGTGTTCAAAAATAAGAGGTGGTGATCGGTCTTTGGAGGGGCAGAGCTCACTGCATGCCAGATGAGGAAGCCGAAGGGAGAGGCCGCTGCTTCACTGTGGGGTGCCTGGTCTGAAGTTCTCTGCCCCGGAGGGCTGGGAGGTCAGACCCAGGTGCTTCCTTGCTGCCCTTGCCCTGTGACTGCCCTTCCACCCTTCTCAAGGGGAGAGGGTGCCATAAAGGTGTCGGGTTCACAGGGAGCCTCTGTCCAGGGCTGTTCTGTTTCCAAACTTGAAGAAGCCCCTTCCTTGATCTGAGGGGACCCCACCCTCCACTGTCCCTACCTGCAGGGTGTTCAAATCAGCCACAGGGGCAGAGCTTTCAGGGGGGACTTCTGCAAATAGCACACGAGCTTTTCCATATTTTTCCTTGCAAGATTCAAAATCTCTAGAACAGTGAATAAAAGATCTTTATTAGATTCCTTTAAAATTTTTTCATTAAATGAATAGTTTTTCAAAGTCTCCCATCGAATCAGTAAATTAACAGTTGGAAAAATAATCTGTATTGTCAGTATCTTATTTGAGTGCATTTGAGTGTCTGTGATGCTTTACTAGAAAATTATTGTTTATATGTTCACTCCCTGCTATACTCCCTGTGCTAGAATAATAGGCACTCAAAAAGAGTTAGTGGAATTAATAAACCTTTTAGAAGTGGCTTTTAAAACATGTTTACTCTGTTATTAAATGTGATTGTTACCTCCTCTCCTGGTGTTTTTAACCTTTTTCTCTCCAAAAGCTCCCATTGTTGACGTACGCTAGTGCTCTGGTCTGCCCAGCTCCCTGGCCCTCAGATGTCCTCTCTGAATTATTTTTTTTTTTAATTATTTATTTATGCATACAAGCTGGGGTACAGATCAGAGGTGTGGGGCGGCGAGAAGGTTCACCAGAGACAGAGTGGGGAGCAGCACAGGCAGATCGACAGAAACAAACTGCTGAGGGGAGCAGCGGGCGAGGCAGGAGAGGTCTGCTGCACCGTGTGGGAATCTCCCCCGCCCCGGGGTGCCAAACTCGCTTTGCTGCTGCCAGCAGCTTCACAGCGCAGCACTTCACCGCTGCGCCACCAGAGAGGCCCCTCTCTGAATTCTTGCTCCCTTTTGCTTTCTACACTCTTTCCTTTCACTCTGTATTGCCACTGTAGCCACTGCAGCTTCCGCATCTGTAATGCACAGTCCCAGGAAATAGACTATTGCTTTCCTGCTCAGACCAGGGGATGACTTTGTAAGTGCTGAATCCCAGCCCCTGACCCAGTAGGGCCCCCAGGACATGGCAGCCTTCTTTGATTTCATAGCTATAGGCATGCGTGTGTGTGTGTGTGTGTGTGTGTGTGTGTGTGTGTGTGTGTGTGT
>PVIJ01008395.1:0-27027 GCA_004024925.1 Scalopus aquaticus | reverse complement strand
TCCTTGAATGTTCTTCCTCCACATTCTGTCCTTAGCGACGCTTCTCTTCTCTTGGGCTCTGCCCTGCCCCTACAGAAAGAATGACCTGACCGCTGCGCCTCAGCCTCGTGAATTTAACTGTTCATAAACGTGGATTTATTTTTTCTGTCAAAGCCCTCCTGGAGATTTTGTTGTCCTTTCTTTCTCTCTCTTCTCCATTTGCCATTGATGTCAAGCAGCCATTAGGAGCTGCCAGTTCTACTTGCCTCACCTCTGTTCAGCCTTTGTTATTCTCTCTGTACCTTCAGTTAGAAACTTGTGGGCTCTGGTCTGTATTATTTGGTTAATCTCCTGACTTGCCATCCCCTCTCCTGTTCTCTCTCCAGTAAAGCTACTCGGCTTCAATTAGGTGCAAGAGGGTTATATAAGGAAGGTCAAGTTGACATCCATTATAGTATTATTTTTTAATTTTCCTGCTGCTCCATCAATGGCTGTAAAGAGGCAGAAACTCCCTGGCCTTACACTTCATTTGCTCATCAGACCCTTCTCAGATAAGTGGCAAATTTGAGCAGTGTCCAATTTTATCATAATGGATCATTGATCCAGCTCTCTCCTCTCAAGCACCAAGGATTTGATTGTGATGGTCCAGAGACCTTCGTTGTGTAGCATTTTGGTTCCTCTCAAAAGCCTTTCCCCTCTTGTTTCCTAATAGCACCCATTTCTCACCCATCTGTGTACCTCAGGGGAGCCGGCCACGTTTCCAGGACTAGGCCATGAATTTACAGTGTGACTAAGCCACACCGGGCGGTCCCTTTATGTCCCCAAAGGGCTGGTGTGTGCAACGGCACTGGTCAGAAATCTGAGACTTGACATTTGCTGGCAACTGCTGGGAACTGTCTTTCTTGCCCATACGATAAGACCACAGCATGGAAATCGGTCCGATATTCCCCTTGGATGTTGTCGTGAGGATGAGAAAATGCCCACTTGCTAAAGGTGACACTGTGGCCAAGGTGAGGGACCTGGGCCTGAGGTAACATTATCTGGCTGTTCTATAGACTTCTGGAGATGAGTGAGAGAGAGAAAAGAAATCTCCCTCTTGTTGAATCCAGTTGCTCCGAGGATTTCTTTTTTCGAGGTCCTACTTTTTTCTATCTTATCTCCTGACGCAACGCTGCCATGTTGTCTTTATTCTCTTTCTTCTCCACCACCTCACACCTCCTTTCTCCTCTCCCGCCCAAGTCCACGCAGCCATCAGGAGCTGTCATCCTACTTCTTGTTTGTCTTGAACTTTCTGTGGTTGGTGACACCTGCTTGGTGACTGAGTACCTCATTTCTCATCCTAGAAGTCTTGCCTCAGGAATATTTTTCTCCCTTTGATTTTCTTTAAAAAGGTAAAAGTCTTGATGATAGTGCAAAGTGAATTTGGAAATCTAGTTCAAATTCTGACAGCTTCATTCCTGTTCTGGAACTGGTGAGGCCTGTAGCATAAGTAAACCAACACCAAGTTACACTTCTTTCTTTTGATACCTCAAGAAACTGGGGTCTTTAAACTAATGATCTCTCCCTAGTAGCAAAGCTGGCATCACAATCCAGGTTCCTTCCTCAGTCTCCAGTGAGCATGGATTCTGCGTCCTCTTGGTTTCATTCATACGTATCAATATCGAGTCCTCCTGTGATTAGTCCTGTGATTAGTCCTGTGTGCAGTCAGGCAGGTTCACCTGTTGAATCCCCAAGCTCGCTCACCCTTCCACACCTGCAGATGGCTGCTCTTGGGGCCCACAATGCCAAGAAAGCGCGTGTGTAAGTGGCTTTGACCCCAGACAAAGCCTTTTGGGTTTTTGAAAGTGACAGCTCCATGGCTCAAGTGCAGGTCAAGAATGACACCTCTGCTTCCGAGGCCATTGCTGGGCTGACTTCTGACTAGTCTGTGCTCGTAAGCGAACTCCAGATCCTCGCACTTAAACCAGATCGTTTAAGCCAAGAAAATGCGCTGGGCTTTCCTGGTTTTGATCTTAGAGACCCGGGGTTTTGTTTGAATCTGTCTCCAGTCCCATCACTTCCTGTCATCCTGGATCCAGTGGCGTGTTCGAATCTCTCTGGGAGAGCCCTTGCTCTCAGGGGAAACATGGGAGTAGTCGGATAGCAACAAGCCAGCTCGGGCTCTGTGTGTGGCAAAGGAAGCAGGAACCAGCAGCGGCCTGCGTTCCAGACCCAACTCTTAGCTCTGAGCTCTTCGCTTTCATCCGGATCTCCTCGGGTTCAGGTTCTGCGGAGCGCCTGCCAGCCTGGTGAGCAGCTGCTGCCCTCAGTGCAGAGGGCCTTGCTCCTGCCTTCTCTGGTCTCTCAAAGTGCACCACCTGCAGAGCCACGTAATGCTCCATCAGTAGCGCTCTGGCCTCGGGCTTAGCGTCTTGGGAGGAGAGTGGCGGGGGAGACAGTTCTGGGGGGTGGGCCGTGTGAGTTAATGGAATTGTGCACATATTTAACATGGAGATCCCGGGCAAAGCTAGTTTAAGCTTTTGTTTGTTCAACTGGATAAGACATTAAGTTTAAAAGGGTACTTTGGATTTCACTGGAGGCTCAATTTCCTTGTGGAGCGATGTTCTGTGTTGAATACCGTCTTGCCAACTGTTGTGACAGCTTGATGACCACAGCTAATGTGTGTGTGGCCCTGGAAGGGGCTGGAGCGCAGCATGGGTGTTTCGGCTGCTGGGATGTGGCAGCCTTGGCAGTGGTGGCAGCCTGGAAGAGCAGTTTCTGCCACTAAATAATTACTCGGTGCCATTGAACATGCTCCTGTGCATTATTGGGTCAAAGCAGACCTTAATTAATTAATAAATAATTTGGGTGTGCTTGGTACTAGGTAAAACATAAAGTGTCATTTTTGTTACTTTTTTTCCTAGTCATATCACAAAGACCCTTGGACAGAGGTAGACAAGAAGCCATGTTTCATTTTTTCTTGCAGTAACACTGGCTTACCACACTATATATGATTTAGGGGGACCGGATCACACTGCCGCACCCCGCATCCACCACCAAAGCCCCAGAGTCCTCTACCCTAGTGCTTCCTTCCTAGTCGCTGTGATGGAAATAGTCATTTTGTGTGTGGTGGTGATGACTGAGTGGTTTGTCTTTAAGAATTACACCTGAAGATTTTTTTTCTTGCTTGCTTCCCAGTGCTTCATAAGCCATCTCTGATCTCGACAGTGTATGAAGAAATTCAGAGTCTGAAGGGTTTTTCTCTGTGTTTAGTTGGGATTTTCTTTGTAGCTTTTCTTTATGAGACTAAGGGCTATGGCGGTGGAGGGTATTCAGCCCTGTCAAGTCCAGATCTTGTCCTGTTCTGGTTAAACACTCTCTCTAGGGAAGACTCATGGGACTTGATTGTGAGTTGGGAGGAAAGAATGAGAACCACTAAGAAGGTCTCCTAGCTGGGGCCTGCGGGGGAGAGAGGGTTACAGATACCACTGAATGGACAGCTCCCGTCCCTGGGCACTTGCAGTCTGTAGGGCTCAGCTGACGCGTCTTTGTAGTCATAGCTTCTCATGAACCTGACCTTTCTGCTTCAGAGAGAAAAACCAAGCCCTGTGCTAGTCAGCCATTGAGTACAGTTCTCCTTACTGTGCACTATTCCTCTATTTGTTGTTGCAGTTTCTTGAGGGACCTGGAAGCCATCTAATGTGGACCCGTGTGCTCTTCCCTCCCTCCCTCCTTCTCTCCTTCCTTCCCTCCATCTCATTTATTCATTCATTTATAACCAGTGTCTTCTGTTGCAAGGCATCATGCAGTGGGCCCTCAAGAGACAAGTAAGCTTCAGATGTTCCTGGGACCGAGGAAGACAGCATCTGTGTCCCTCCAGTGTGGGAGGTGATGGGGCCGTAGAAGAGGTGAGAGGAAGGGAGGGAAGGATCCCCCTTTCCAATGGAGAGAATCAGGGAAGGTTTCTGATCTTTGTTTAGAAATCGCAGAGTTTGTGACAAGTTTGAATTCAGTTTATGCAGGTAGGCAGGAGCAGCGCATACAGGTAGACAAGAGAAGGATATCATTGACATTGAAAATGTAATTGTTCTGAAAGAGGGGCATTCTGGTTCTAGGCTGTTTTGCTCTAAAGCCCTGTTGGTGTGTCTATGCTCGGGGGCAGGCGATGCAGCATTTGCTTTCTCCCTTCCTAAACAGTGCACTGGGGAGATGCAAAGATTGGGTGTCCATTGTTTACATTTTCTTAATCCAGCTCCTTGGCAATTAGTAGGGGTAAAAAGGCTGACTTACCTGCTCTGTTCTCTGGTCTGCAGGGCAGGTCGGGTCCTGTTTCCAGAACGTTTGCAGTGTGTTCACACTGCTCAGATAACTCAAGACTTCTGCGTGTGCCTGTCTGTGTCAGCTGTGGGGGTCCTGGTTTTCCCTGTGTCTTCTCCCTTATGGAGCCAAGAAAAGTCGATTTTTCAGTTTGCCCAGCTTTTTACTTTTTTGCAAGAATGGAGTGATGATGGCTTACAAACTGTTTACATGCAGAACCAGAGAACAACTGTCTGAAAAAATGATTTTTTGATTTCTTCTTGAGGATTTCTTTCATTGAACTTTCGTAGTTAGACCCAGATTAGGCACGGTCTTCCCACCTCCCATAAATAAGTGTGTGTGTGTGTGTTTGTGTGTGTGTGCGCGCGCGCGTATACACTTTGTTTCAGCAGTGGGTGCAGATGAGGGGCCAAACTCTGCCCGCTGATGTGTGACACCACCCAAAATGGAGGGGACAAGCCAGCACAGCACCTTGGTCTGAACTCCACCCCTAACATTCTGAGTGAGGGGGCTGCTGGGAAGGGGCAGAGCTGTGCGGCCATTTTGGGAGCCTGTGAGAGGCAGCAAGGCCTGTGGACTCTGTATCGTTGGAGCTGCTGTGGAAGGTAGCTGCCCCTCCTGGGGGGGGTCTTCTCCCCCTCCTGGTGATGGTTCTCACCCCCCACCCTCGATGGGGGGAGCCTCTGCTACACCCAGCCAGCCCCACCTCATGCCGTCAGTTGGTGACTGCAACTTCTCCATCTCTCTGTGACCTGTTGATTAGAATGAATTGGGGTTTGGGTTTTTTTTTTATTTTTTTTGGTTGTATCAAAGGCCATTTTGTTTGTACTCGTGTGGCAGGTGGCCGTACCTGGAACCAGTGAGGGAAGTTCTGGCCGTTGACAGTTTTGCGACCATTGTCTGGTGACATATACGTCGGGTCTCTGTGTGTTTGTAACTGGAGAGCTTAGTTGCTTTATCAAACACTGAATTTACTGAGCAGCTATTTGAGTACTAGCATCATTCAGAAGTGCATTTGTGTTCATCCACACACTATAAAGAAGGTGCTTCAGCTTGCTGAGGCAACTGTAAAACATCTGGGTGGTGCAAAGAGAGGGGATAAAACAAACATAGAACTTGGGATGCATGTTTTTGGGTGAGAGATTTTTTTGTTTGTGCTGGTCTGCAAAGTCTCTGATACAACTTGAGAATGCTTAGAGTAACTGTATCCGCTCTCATGATACTTAAAAAAAAAAAAAAGCTTGGCCTGCGGAAAGTTTTCAGTATTTAGTTCAAGAAATTTAGCTGAGTACAATAAAATAAATTCTGAATCTCAAACCCCACCACTGGGTGTGCATGGCGCAAGATGGTGGTTTTGCCAGTTACAGGGAAGTCATCCTCAAGGACACAACCAACTACATGTGGTGGTGAGAAAATATCAGAGCAAACATTGACTTTGCAAAATACAACTGACAGAGTCACAGTGGTACTGAGTACTTGGAAGCACCAGAAAGTACTTGCCTTGCTTTTTATTGCCTATCATCTTTTGTGGACTGTTTGGTCCATTATTATTTGTCGTCAGCAGTCTGGGCTTTGCTGAGACTGTCCACTCCAGTCCTTTCTGAAGACCCTGAGATCCTGACCTGTAGTTTAGCTGGCCTGCTGTTTCTAGCCTGCCCCTCACCCCCACCCATCTCCATTCCCTCAACATGGACTTTCCCGAAGACACCCGCACCCTGCCCACGCTCAGAACAGCATCGCCTCGGCCTGAGCAGGCCCTGTCTCTTCCTTCATTTGTGAGTTCTTTTAGTGCCGCCTTCCTCCACCAAGTGTATTTTTATTTTGTTCACACATCTCTTCCTCTTTTAGCTCTTGGGTGTGTGGTACCTGCTCCTGGGTGACAGGAAAGCTCCAGTAGTTACTTTTCCACATTGGTGATTGTCACTGCAGTTGTGCCTCTGTATTTTTAATGTATGTATTATAAAATGATGAGGGACAAGGTTTAATATTTCAAAGATTTCATTTATATGGAGGGATAGAAGGAAGTGAGTACTTTGGAAAGAATTGGCCCAAATCATAGCACACTGTTCCTAAGAATCATACACAGGAGGGACCTCTGTTGAGGAGCAAATACCTTAAATAATAAGGTCTGGGTCAAGCTGTTCTCAGAAGGAAACAGGTCCCAACTTGATTGGTTCTGGATTACAACATTTTCTCACTGCATCTGTACGTAAATTGACTTGTGCAGCAACACTTGACGTTACTCTCTTTTCATGTTATAATTATTTTTAATAATCTTGGGATAGAAAAGCTTTTAAAAAATCAGAACCCAGCACCTCCCTAGTGGCACAGGTGTTAAAGACACAGAACTATCAAGCTATCGGTATGGCCAGCCACTGCTGCATGAGTCCAAAACCTGGCCAGGGAGCTGACGCGCATGGCGCAGCAGACCTCTCCTGCCTCTCCCGCTGCTCCCCTCAGCAGTGTATTTCTGATCTGCCTGTTCTGCTCCCCACTCTGTCTCTGGTGAATCCTCTCACCACCACCACCCACCTCTGGCCTACACCTCAGCCCTTGTATGCATAAATGAGAAATCTTTAGGAAAAAAAAAAAAAGAACCCATAACTGTATTGATACATTTTATGACCATAACTGAGTAATAATTTTCTTTATGGGGACCTCCATAGACATGAAATCCCGCTGGAGTTAGCAAAAATCCAATTTCTCATTAGGACATTGCACTTTTATACTGGAGGGATCGCCCCATTGCCAAAAGTTCCTATGGTAAGTTATATAGGCCTGTACAAGGGAATGTCAGACGCATGTTGTTCTTGAGCCATAGCAAACTCTGGGGAGGCCATAAGCTCCCTAGAGTTTTCTATTGAGAGAGTCTCGTGAGCAAAATTTCGAGCCAGTAGCCTAAGAGTTGCCTACTTTGATGGCTAGATCTCGAGCTGTGGGCTGCTGATTAATATCTTCTTGGCTCGCTGGACTGAGTGTGTCTGCACAGAGGGGCTGCATCCCGACTCGTGGTGGTCTCAGGACTGAGGTGTCCTGAAAGGGGAGTGAGCAAGGGTCCCACATGTGCAGCTGGTAAAACTCCTGACCCAGGGTGACCAGAGTCTCATTAGCAGGCAAATGCACACACCGCGAGTGGAGATTTAAGATGCTTAAG
The DNA here is from genome assembly GCA_004024925.1 of Scalopus aquaticus. Lineage (NCBI taxonomy): Eukaryota > Metazoa > Chordata > Mammalia > Eulipotyphla > Talpidae > Scalopus > Scalopus aquaticus. The sequence continues at coordinate 19,598 of PVIJ01008395.1, read as the reverse complement.
AGGCGTCCGCTGTGCGAAGAAGCAGGTTGCTCACTGCACGTGCCGCACACGGCCCAACCCAGACCACGCGGTGACGCTGCTCCCGCTGCTCAGTCCTGATAGGTCCTTTTCAAACCCCTTCCTCAGCCCTTTGGGGAGCAAGCCTAGAAATTTTCTCTTGCAGTCCTGCTTCCCTTGTGGAGAAGCTTAAAGCCTTGTCTGGGTGCCATTCGGCTTGCTTTCTTGTTACATTCTTTTACAACAGGCTGGAGCCTCTTGAAGAAACCCCAGGCCGGTCACACTGTCTCTGACTTGAGTTTCTGTAAGATTGATGAGTGAGCAACCCAAATGCAGATTTTACTGCCTTTATTGCTTTTGGTTTTCCCTTGTCATTTCTATTTTTCTTTTTCTGAATCTTCCTCCCTTCTTTCCCCTTTTTGCTCCCCTCCCTCTTTGCTTGCCTCCTTTCCTCACTTCTCTCGTCTCTTCCTCCTGTGGTTGCGGAAGGTTGGCTCAGTCATGTTTGTCATACCCATGACCTTCTTCAGTCCATGAAAATCCCTCAACATTTATTTTCCCTTCTCACTTGTCACCTTACCCCACAGGTACCACCTTCCCACGTTTTATGCTTATCCTGGCCTTGTTTAAGGTATTGCAGAAAGGATATTTTTTGTGTGCCTGTGTGAGAGCCGGTAGCTCTCAGTTTGCTGTACATTTTTCACACGGCTTTCGGCGTCTAAGATCTATCCCTCTCACCATATGTCTACCTTGCTTGTCGCTGCTAGTTGTTGCATGGTATTTCCTAGAGCGCCTCCCCATTTATCCAGGCCCATGTGACAAACACCTAAATTGCCAATGACTAATACTACATTAAATAAGACATATTTAGCATGAGTCACAACAAATGTTTACAAGGCATCCCTGCACATGTAGAAGAACCTCTGTCTTAATACAAAACATGTGAAGTAATGAGCCCTAGGGCAGACCCCAATTCACAAGGGAACATGTGATTCCAAGGTCAAAGTTCACGCTATAGTGTCTCTCTTCCCAGGGTAGGTAGTCATTGAAGTCTTTCCTCGGCTTCCTGGCTAGTTACTGATGGAATAGAGATTTCTGAAATGCTTTGGACCAAGAGGTCTTGCAACCCGTGCATGTGTGTGGCGGGCTTGCATGTAGCAATAAGGCAACTTGCAAATGTGCCTCTGCCTTTGCGGAGGCAAGGGGAGCCAGTAGGAAGAGCTGCAGCCTCTCTTTCCGGGTCCTCTGCATAGTCCTGGACATTCGTGAGGCCTTCGCTACCCCCAAGAATATGCCAGAACTGCTCAGAGCCAGCTGTGGATTTTGTGCCCCAGGTCGTACTTCAGTGTCTCCGGGAGACTGACTCTTGTTGGCCCCTGCTGGCGTCACAGTGTCAGGCGGCTGCATTGTCTCCTCATTGCTGCTGCTTGTTGTTGGTTTTTATTTTTTTGTTTTTGGATGTTCAAGTCAGTCGAACTTTATCCTATTTATTTATTTCTGATTTACTTATATATTTTTACATCATTGTTCTTGTTTTTAATGAATATACCAGGGATGCAGTTTTTCCCACAGGGAAAGCTTTAGCTCAAGTCAAATAAAGATGGAATGACCCAAAAATGTCCCCACAAAGGGATAGGTTTTCCAGGGCCCTGAGACAGACCAAATGGTGACAATGCACAGGTGCTGGGACTTGCTGAGCTGTCCCGAATGCACTGCGAGCTGTCCCGAACCACTGTCCCCTGTGGTTTTCAAGGTTGCCTAGAACTGAGAAATGGAAGTAGACCTAGTTAAAAGGCTGCAAACCCTGCTTTTCTTAATGCGGTCTGGCCATTTTTCTTGAATACACTGCACTTCAGAGTGTTGTAAATCTTTAATTTGGAGAGTGTAGAAAACCAGAAAGTTGATTCTGACAAATCTTTGTCTCTCTCCATGGGTTTCGTGAAAGAGCAGACTTCTGGAGGTCATCTTTCCACCTTTCCAGTAATCCCAGATCTTGCGTTTTTATCTTAACCGTAAACATTCTTTATTAATTGTGTTGTTCCTTCCTGTGGCAGTGCCTTTGGTCTTTGTCAGGCCTTCCCTGGTGCGCAGATGAGGGGCTGTGAAATAGGAATTGCTCTTGGTCCTCCTTGCCAGCAGAGATGGGTGGTTTTCTTGCTTGGATCTATAGCTTTTTGCTGCCAAAGTGCGACCTCTCTGTGGCTGTTCAAGTCATATTTAAGGTCCCTCTACGAACCTTGCCATGAATCTTGTCGTGAAGTTGAGTATAGCTGGGCAGCTTGGGGCACTGTGTACCCCTTCTGAAAGAGTAGACAGGAATTCTCTTTTGAAATTACTTCTATCTTTGCCCTCGCTGGCACAGATCAATTTCCTGCTGATCTCTGACACAGATCACTGGGATATTAAGACATGATGATTTTGAAATGGGTAAGAAAGGGAAAACAAAATGACTGAGAAATGAAAGAGGAAATTTGAGGAGCAAAAGTCCAGTCATACTAGCCTGTGAGCAGGATAATTACAGGTTGGATAAAATACCCGCTTTTCTGAATGTGGCAGGATCAGAAAATACTTTTTCTAGACTTATTTTCTATTAATAATAAGTACTATTATTAATAATATATACTTATTAATAATAATAGTACTTATTAATAGGAAATAATATTGAGCAACTTGAAGAGACAAAGACATACCCTATTTTCTCAATAAGCACTCTTTCCTATGAGATACAAAAACCAGTGTGTCAAGAGAATAAGAAGACGAGCCACAGAGTGAAAAAAATATTTATAAAACCACCTCATAAAAGGCTATTATTCAGAATACAGAAAGAATTCCCACCACTGAGCAGTAAGAAAATGAGCCGATTGAAAAATGGACAACAGTGCTGAACAAACACCTCATCGGTGAGGACAGGCAACTGACAGAAGTAAACACAGCACCTGTGCATGGGGACGTACAAGCTGAAAGGGCACTAGTGTGCCCCTCCACACCCATTTCGGTGGCCAAAATTCCAAACTGACACCACGAAATGCTGGTGAGGCTATGAAGTGATGCCCTCATAGTTTGCTAGTGGGGCTACATAATCATACAGTCACTCTGGAAGAGAGTTTGGGGGTGGCCTTGGTGCTGGGTGAAGTGTGGCAGTAAGCACCTCTGGGTGGGGAGCCTGTAATTCTGCATCACGTGCAGTGTTGAAAAGCAGAGCTACCTTAGTAAAAGAATTATTAAAAAGTAAAAACAGGAAAAGAATTAAAAGTATTCTTAGGACACAACCCAGCAATTGGACTTCTTGATATTGACCCCTTATAGCTAAAATTTGTGTCTACTCAAAAGCATGAACAACTTTGTTCATGATTGCCAAAAATGTGAAAGCAACCAAGATGTCCTCCAGTACGCGAATGGATAAAACCAGCCACGGTTCATCAACACAATGTGGCATTATTCAGCACTGAAAGGAAATGAGCTGGCTAGCTGTGAAAACACATGGAGGAACCATATTTACAGGTTACTGCGTGAAAGGCCATCTGCAGAGGCGCCATCCCGGAGAGCTCCAGTAGCATGACATTCTGGAAAGGGCACGACTGTGGAGATAGCATGGAACAAAAAGGTTGCCGGGCGGGGGCTGGGGCTGTGGTAGGGAGGGGTGAATAGGTGGAACAGAGGGTTCTTAGGACAGTAAAACTCTTCTGTATGATATTACTTCGGCTGTAGGTCATTACACATTTGTGCAGACCTATAGCATGGGCGACACCAAGAATGGACCTAGAGTGGACTTTGGGCTGAGATGGCAATGGGTCCGTGCAGGCTCAGGGTTGTAGCGCCTGTCGCTGAGACGGCCCCAGGACTGTGTTGGCAGTAGAGGTGGTTGTGCGCATGTCAGGGTGGGGGTCTGGGGGGGCTCTCTGCTCTTCTCTCAGTTTAGCTATTAATGTAAAACTGCTCTAAAAACAGGTGGTGGTGGTTTTGATGAAACCTCTATTGTCATGTTATTTAAAAAAAAAGGCAAGGGGAATTATCAGAATTAGAGCAACCATCCAAAAGGCTGTTTGTATCTCTGCCCCAGATAATCTGGTGCTAAGGCTATGAAAACTGAAGTTGTGAGCGTTGCTGAGCAAATGGGCAAGAAAAATGCTCTGCACCTTCTAATTGGGAAATACATATTTGTTCTCCTTTGTGGTATTTGAAAAGGTTCCTTTTCTCTGCTTTCCATCTTTAAATGTGAGTGCATTCATCACCCTCTTGCGTTTCCTCACAGTTCCCACTTATGTATTTTTTATAAAGGTAATGATGACATAAACAAAAGCATTCATCTACCATAGCCTGATGTGAGACAATTCATTAAAGCTTTTAAGATAGGATCAATTTCTCAAAACTCCACACTCAATGAGGGTTTTAAAATTTTTTACTGGTATTTCTAAAGCCTGAATCTGCCTATTAAAAAAACAAACAAGCAGCCTCGCTTCTGATTATAATTTGGTGATATGACAAAAGGAGACTCGCAATTCTGGATGAAAATATACAAAACTTTTGTGCAAAGCTCTCAATCCCTTCCGTGGCTGAACCCTGCTGGAAATCTTCTAACGCCGGGCAGGAACATTACGTGATATTCTTAAGACACCCTGAACTGGTTATGTGTGAAGCTGAAATGACCCCAGCATGGTCTGTTCGGCTCCCAAGAGGAGAAGCACGTGTGTGCCACCCGGACGTGCTGTCCCCCCTCGCGGCCCCCTCCACCCCCCAGCGCATGCATGCGCACTCATTACCCGTGAGGCCTGGGGTGCAAGAGGCTGTCCCGCACGCACAGGCAGCCATTCTCGACAGTGAGCTTGCGCCCTCTCTGGTGTCCAGATGCCCAGGACAAGGTTTAGCCTCGTGGTTTCCTTCTCAGAAAAAAAAAAAAAAAAAGGAGAGAGGATGAAACAGGTTAAGGAAAGTTCCAGCCTCTATAGTGGACTTTACAGACTAACCAGAGTGGAAAGGGAGATACTTTTGATGCTGGCTGTAGACAGGATGCCTCAGATCTTTCAAAATACGGGAGTTGAAGAGTGTCAGGAAGCGTCGACTCCATATTCTCTGGGTGAGTAGGGAGCCTTTGTTCAGGCCAAGTGAGGTCTCAGTTTCATCTGCCTCTCCTGGGGGTAGTTTCTGTCCTCTTCCTGGTAAAGATATAAGAGCACAAGTCCTCGTCCCTGTTCAGATACTGCTTTTCTCCTAAGAGGTCTGTGATTTAATCCCCAGAAGAGCAAAAGTTCTTAGAGTTAGTGAGTGAATTTAGGGCCAGCCTCTGCTTGTCACGCTAACGCTAAGCCAAAATCTGGCTTTGTTGAGGATCTTGGTACGTTTCTGATTTGTTATACATAACTGCTGGTGAGAACCAGTTGACTAGATAAGAACTTCATAAAATAGGTGCAGGTAGTTACTAATTCACAGAAGGGAAAGGTGGCTAAATAGTTCTGGCTGTAAAGCCCAGTAGGACTCAACATTTTCTTGGCAGCTCAGTCCTGCCCCATGATTTAAAATGTTTGTTAATAAGAACATTAGTATTTTAATAAAATAGACACAATGTTGAAAATAGTATTATAAAGAATTATACAGTGACCAGACAGGGGATTTGAAGGGCTTTATGGGGAGTGAGACACGTGTCTATTCCTGTCTCACTCAGTGAATAAACTATGTGGTTTTTTCGTATTTCAGTTTTAGCACCTGAAGAAATAGAAATAATGCTCTCTTTGATCTGCTTCACCAAATCATTCTGTATTTTCAATATAGCATTTCAGGCACCTGAAGAAAAGTGATTACAGGCATCATTCTCCCTCCTTCCCCAACCCTCAGCTTTTTTTCTTGTTTGCTGCTCAGATTCCTGTGCACATTGGCTAAGTCCAGCCCAACACCCACACATGTTGTGCTCCCAAGTCTTGCCATGGATCATCTTGTAGACGGCTGAACCCACGGAATGCTGTTGCTCCCTGTGCTTTGTGGTGATGTATGTGCTGCTGAATAAAAGAAATAAGTGAATTTTACATTAGGATTGGAACCATATTTTTCTTTTAAATGTTAAACGGAAAAGCAGAAGAACAATATGAACATTTATTTCTGTTACTGAGCTGTGGGCAGAGGGATGAGGCTAAAAATGTTGGGTCTGGATAATGCTAGGGGAAAGTTATAGAGTACGTTTCTTTTTAAGTAATACTCTTATTTCCTCCCTGACTTACTTTCACAAAATAGTTCTGTAAACACAACCAATGGAGTTCCATCTTCTCAGCCAACTTTTAAGCACTGAGTTTATTTGCATAATACTTAGGTGTGAATTTCCTCTGCAGAGGCACAAAGAATTCCCCTTCTGTGAGTGTCTGGCTCCCCTTCTCCCCCTAGCTGTCCAGGTGCTCCCAGAGAGGATGATCTAAATATAGTAAATCTGGGGAATCTTCCTGGGCTTTTGACTTGAGACCTTTTATAGATGACAAGGGAAAGGAAGTGTCCAGAGCGCTTTACACTGAACAGAATATCTTGCTGGTGCTGGTATGGTGTGGTATCTCCCCTCTGCCCGGATCCTTCACTGCTCTGGCTTGGCTCGGTTAGAGACTCGCCCCATCTTCATAGTCTCATGAAAGCATAGTCAAATTGAAAAAATTGGCTCCAAACACAGCCCAGTTGTCAGCGTTCCATGAAAATGTTGCCCAAACTTGTCAGTCGGGTCCCCATAGCCTCTGGTGTGTATCTCTGACTTAGACCCTTACTGTTACACTGAGATGGTCTGAGGGTAAGTCTTCTCTTTGTAGCAGTTCCTAGAAGGCTGTGCCCGACTCCAGGGAAATGCCTCGTACTTGTCGTCGTGGATTTGTCTGTTTCTCACAGCACTTTTCAGGTGTCTGGCAGTAAAGCATCTGAAGAGTGGAGTAACATTTTCTTTTTCTTAAAATGGTAGAATTTGAAGTCACCATGATTTGGATGGTCTGTTTCATTGCTTTATCCTTACAATACAGAACTTGGCAGTGTAATGTGAAGTTGAAACAAAGGGTTTGTGGGATGAATAAGGGAATGAACATACTATACCACCAATGAGCAGCTTTCAAGTCAAATTAAAGTATCCTGCTTTTTGATGTATTCCAAATCTGTATTCTTCAAATATTCTCCCAAGTGACTGAGTACATATATATTTAAACTTGTCTGCATTTCTGACTGTGCCTAATGGAATCCATTCTTCTTAAGACTTTGGCTCTTTTCCCCATATTCATTTATCATGTTCTCAGACCAGTCACCCAACCACAACAAAAGGCTGTCAATGGAGCTGAGTTCTGGCATGGTTTCAATCTGATCCAGCTTGGTCTTGAGTTTCCCCCTCTCTTAAAATGCTGGTTTGTTTGGAGAACATCAATTAAGGTCCCTTTAGATGCATTAAATCCAGTGCTGTATTAATTAGGTCCAGTCAACAGGATTGATTAGATGTCAACAAGAGCAGCTTTGGCAAAGAGAACTTGTGGGTGGTATATTGGACTGTCTTTCCAAATTGGGTTATGAATTTAATAAGTATACACCAGCTTTTGCCTAGAGGTTTTGCCACCCTTCATTGTAAATTGTGGCATTAAATTAAAACAGCACATGTATGAAAAGTGCTTACTAAATATTAAGTAGGCATGCATATATGGTCTCCAGATAATAAACTTTCCTACTTACACGAATTAGTTTTAATAGCAAGTAACAAAGGTAATATGGAAGACCCCTAAATGTACGCTCTTTCTTGCTATTGAAAGCAAACTTATTGTTCATGTCAGATTTCTTAAGTTAAAACACAAGTGGTTATTATGATCAGTAAAACAATATAAAAATATATAACATTATTATAATACTCCTCTTGACTTCCCTCTGATAACCTAGTGTATGCCTTTACTGTTCTCACACATCCAGTATGCAGACACGGGCTTGTTCATCAGAATGCGGTCCTGCTGCACCTTCTCTGCTGCTCACATTCTTATTTATCCATGCACGGTAGAGAGCCCTCCGGAGGTGGCCGGGCACCTAACTTGTTCTTTTCTACACCGGCGCTAAATTCTGTATGATTAATGCAGTGTGCTCGATACAGCCATTACCTTAGTCTTAGATATTACAGTGATTTGCCACTATGAACAGTGATTCCATAAATATCCTTGGTCTTTGTGTAGTGGCATGTTTTTCCCCTCTTAGAAGCTCAAAAGTGGAATGTCTGCACCAGGAACACAAAAATAGAATTTTTTAAATACTCTGATGAAATATTTTCTTAAAAGGTTATCATTGGAGGCAGTTTTAGGTTTTAGTTTCCTCAGAGAAGTTTAGATTACTTGCGAGATTTTTAAAAGTTGTTTTTCAAGACAATACAAAGTACAAACCTAATTTCTGTGATCCTGTTCTCTATAAATCTGTGTTGACTATTGTGGTTTTTAAAGGAAACAAGTTACTTAGAAATGTGGACATAAACTTGAGTTCTGTAAGCATGATTTAAGATACCTAATTTTACCTTGCAGCATACAAAAATTAAGCTTCAAGATTCATAAAATGCAACACACTAAGTACAAAATAGTAGGTACTGTACCTGATTCTAAACCATGACCATGCATCACATCCATCTTCATTATGAGCAGGTAGATGGTGTCTTGCCAAGGAGTCCGCAGGGCTTACCTCTGACAGTGAAGTTCTCTCTGGAAGTTAACTCCATCACCTCACAGAGGCAGGTATATTCCATGACCCCACGGGGGAAAATGTGGCAGTGGATTGCATGCTAAGCAATGAATCAAATTCAACTGGTGTTCCTGAAAGCATAACTCATTCACTGTAGTTGTAGGCAAAGTCAGTTTTGTAAAGACCTGACTCTAAATTTTGTTTGTACCAGAAGTGGAGTTATCTTAACATGAATTTGGAGAAATACAGCTAACATCAAAACCATGATTTCACATGTATTTATATGTATATACCCATGTATATGTATATATATGTATTGTGTAAACCAATATTAAAGTGAGTTTCAAAAGTGAACTTATTGAAAGAAAAATATTAAGTGTAGAGGCCACCCTGGTGGTGCAAGGGGTTAAGTCTCAGCGCTATGAAGCTATCAGCAGCCACTGCAGCGTAAGTTCGATCCCCAGGCAGGGAGCTGACTCACATGGCACAGCAGACCTCTCCTGGTTCACCCGCTGCTCCCCTCAACAGTGTACTTCAGTAGATCCACCTGTTCTACTCCCCACTTTGTCTCTGGTTAATCCTCTCACTCTCCCACACCTCTGGCCTAAACTCTAGCTCTTATACACAGAAATAAATAAATATTTAAAAAACAAAAGAAAAATATTAAGTGTTAGTGATATGTGTTCCCTTTTATTAAATTTAACATATCCATTGAAAATTTACTGTAAGCCAGATGTTGTTCCAAGTGCTGAGGATAAAATGTTACCTTGATTCCAGCAAAATTTATGAAGTTGATATAAAAATGACTGACAATTGGGGGATACTCAAAAATATAAACAGCCATAATTTAATTTCCAACTGGAATGAAGCAGTCTGATTTGCATAAACCACTTTTCTTTTCATATATTAGCTCCACATAGGTAGTACCCTCTCTCTTTGAACTTTCACCGACTAGAAAGTAGTAACTGATGAATATTTCTCACTGTTGGAGCAGGAGCCAGCCAGTGTCACCAACCAGCAGCGTAGTGTAGGTAACGGGTAGAGGAAGGGGAAGTGTCTCCTGTATGTATGGTCATGCATTAGTAAAAATAAGTCTCAAGACAGCCCCCAGTATCTCTGTAAAAAGAATGTCCATCTCTTTACTGAAGATGTTTTTGTTTGCCTGAGTTCATTACCAGAGTTTCCGAAGTGCATTCCATTATGTCAGGGCTGGAGTGCACAAAGGGTTTCTCAGAGGCGAGGTGTCAGAGCTGAGGGAGTTAGTAACCACGATGGCCGAAGCGGCTGCAGGCCGGGGGAGCCACTGTCACACCAGTGCTAGAGAGAGCTGTAGGGAGCTCGGGGGCCATGGCCCTCAGCCGCGGGCCCGCACCCGAGTGAGCTAGCTCCGAGAATGGCTGCTTTGCTCACTGGCTTAGAAGCAGTTTCCCTTTCAGTCTGATTGGAGAGAAAAAAAGGAGGGCGTTCACACCATGTTATGCCAAAGGGGGCATGACTCAGGAAGCTGAACTGGATCCCTGAACTTCTAGGCTCTGAATTTCAAGTTTTTGGTGAAGGTGGTTGATTGGGTGAAGGTGTTTTGCTAGCCTGGGAACCAGCGTGCTTCTCTTCCTCAGAAATCGATATGCTGTTTCTTGAAGTATTGACAGCCCGCTTTCTCACCGTGACCCCTTGAGTCTGGGGGTGTTCTCTCGCTCATCCATGGTGGTGTGATCTACGTAGTCAGCGCTCAGCAAATTGAGCTGTTTGAGAGGAAAGCTCACGTTCTTGTTCCATCCTGAAGGCTTAGTGGTATGCCGTCAGCAGGGGCATGATAAATGAGTAGTAGATGACCCGAGTGACCTTGGGGACCAATCATGCCCGGGGCCAGCAACCTGCCAGTTGGAGGGAGCACAGTGAGCGAATAGCCTCGCCCCTGGGGATCTTCAAAATTAGAGAGGTTGTGATAGAAATGAGATTGCAATACTGATGCAGAATTATAGTCTGTGATTACAGACATAGGAAAAACACACAAATATACAGCACATGCATCTATGCATTCATCCATGTGAATGGTACAGTGTGGCGTAAATGACAAAGTACCTGGAGTTAGTTAAGCTTGGATTCAGATCCTAACCTTCCTGTTGGCTGTGTCATCTCGGACACATCCGTTCACCTGTGACTGTTTTCCTGTTAATATGGAGATGATCCATAAACTGCCGAGTACTGTGTGTGCTGTAAGTAAGCACTCAGTAAATAGAGGTTATTGATAACAATACTGTGATATTACTGAAAAAATACTAATACTCATTTCCAAAATGGTGATACACATGAAAATTTGGTGTAAATCAAGTTCTATGTGCATCTGTGTGTGTGTTTCTAAGTTGGACAATATTTTCTTACTGACTTAGAGACTTCTTTTTAATGATTAATATTTGGCTTTTATCTTTCCTTACCTATTCTGTCTATTATTTTGACCTCTCCAGTTCAGTCTACTGTCTAATTACCTACTGTCTATCAGTACTTCCGTGAAGCCAGGAAGCTTTCTCTTACAATGAGAAATCCCACTGTAATGCAGACCATCACTTCATAGCTACAGATTAATTTAAAACCTGGCATACCATTGCCTTTGCAATGGATTTTACCACAAACTTCCTTGAGCTTATTCTTAAAGTTGTGACACTGAGTGTGAATATATTTGATGATTTGATGTATTTCTTGTAGGTTTTCTTAACTTGGTATCATTTATGTGAGGAACATAGAATTTTGCTTTTTTCTATTAAATAAGATTTTTCTTTCCCCAAATTGAAATTTATTATTAAAATCTGGAATTATGCTGGAAGTATTTTATAAGTACATGAAAGTTTCTAGAAGACAGATTTTTAGAAATTCAGAAACATATGAAATAGGTTAAAAATGGGAAATCTGTATATTTAAGAGGCAAAACCAATGTTATCTACCATATTTTGTTCCAGATTGAATTGCAAGAAGTGATTAAATTGGGTGCTTAGGGGATACAGATTTCTGGTTAATAAATGTTCATGCTTTTTATTTTGGTTAGCATAATAGTAGGTATTCTATTATTGACAGGTGATCCTCTACATTTACTTGCATTGGAAAACCTTTGTAATATGCATAATACACTGTTTTTTTGGTTTTTGGAAAACAAAATAATTAACTTCATTTAGATAGCTGAGTCTCTTATATCAAGGACATTTCTGTGCTTATGACTCATCTGGCTGATCATTATCACAAAATATGAGAATTTGGACTAAAGATACATTTAAGCCAGGGTGTATATTATATATGCAAGAGAGTCAAATTGGCTACATTCGTAGGAGTGGGATTACTGGCTTAAAGGCTAGAAGAATCTTCATAGATTTTTGTATACAGTGAGGCATATGTTTAATTCCAGTAACACCTAAAGGCAAGGCGTGAAATCTCCCTCAGCCTCAGTTGTTTTATTTATTTATTTTTTTTTTCTGCAAACGGAGGAAGCTATTATGGCCCTGGCCTAGCTCCATCATGGGACTTTGGGGGAATAAAACGCTTGGCATCCGAGACCTGGGGAAGCGTAACGGGTGTAGCAGTACCTGTTGCTGCTTGAAAACCTTTGCCATTAGGTCTTCCACTGACTGATCACAGTTGTATTCGCTGGGTATTTATTTTCCAGTGAAGTCAGAGCATCCATGTTTTATACCACCTCATGAGCTTATCTTTATGACTCCGATGATTAGGAAGAGTCAGAAAATGTTTCCACAATCCGGTACCGAGGCGGCCGTGAGGGCCCACTGGCCATGCCTCCCACATCGACTCCGTGGGAGAATCTAACCTGATGACTCACCTGCCAGACCCAGGGGCTGGCCCCCTCCCATCCTGATGGTTTCTAGATGGTCGCATCTGTCGCTTGAGCTGGACTGAGCAGCTCTGAGGGCGCGGGTGCACTTCCTTAATAGAGCCCTGAAAATCGACACCCCCCTGAGCGTGCCTGTCCTTCCCCTTTCTCCTACTGTGAGGAAGGAGAGGCATGAGATGGCACCTGTTGCTGACAGCCTCCCACAGGTGAGATCACCAGCGGGTGCGGCTCGGGACACAGTGCACCTGCTTCCTTAAACCCTGCGTGGAGAGCCGGGGTCCTGGCAGAAAGTTGCGGGGGCCTGGTCTATTTCAGTGAAGATGGGATTTTCAGTTATCACAGAATAAGATTGATTAAAATGAGGAGAGTCCAATTACACGTCCAAGTCTTTTTTTAAATGGTTAGCTATTTTTATTGACGATACTGCGTTATGAATTACATAAATTTTAGGTGTTCACCCTTGAGAATTGATGTGTATAGCTTGTAAAATTTATTTTCTTACATCTTTGTTTTTTTGCAGTATGTGACTTCTCGTGTATCACTTTGTTTTGAAGGACAGTGTTTCTCTCTGTCCCTCAGGCTGTGTGGGTGGCTCCTGCCGCTGTTTCTGTGACCTGTCCGCTGAAAGGCAGAGTGGCCCGTGTGTGTTCGGTCAGGGATGTCAGAAGAAAAACTGGAGTTGGACAAAGTTCAGGGACTCCTTAGCCCCCACTTGGGTGCACTTGGTGTGTGGAATTGGAGGTCGAGTTCTCAGTGGAAAACATCACACCTTTTACCATTGCCGCCCCTATCCCTCGGGCTTCCATGCTTTGTAAAGCCAGGGCACCTCCGCCTCTGATGAGGCTGTCTGGTGTGGTTCTGTGGAAGACACCGGCCCAAAATGCGAAGGAGAACCATCTCGCCAGCTTCAGTGTCATTCCTTGCCCTCTCGGACGTGGCGGCCGTTGTTGCGATTGTGCGGTGCCGTGGTAGCGTGTCCGTCCCCGCGTTCTCTGCCCTAGGGCTCTGCAGGTGCTTCCTCAAAAGAGACGAGGCGTGTTTTTGGTCCCTTAACTTGGATTCCTCTGTGGTTTCTTTTATCAAAAACCCAGGAAGTGACGTGCCTTTGGTGGCGGAGGTCTGCGCCATCCCTGGGAGAAGAGGGTGCTGGGGCTGGCTACAGAGGAGGAGAGAGAGGGGAAATGGTCACCCCGGAGTAAGCTGGTTCACGCCCAGTCCACACACATCCTGTGGGCCGAGAGAGCACTGATGCTGCGTGCCACTGGCATTTTGTAGTGGTGGCACAATGGTGTTGAGGCTGGAATTGATCAATAGGAAAATAGGCTTTAGGAGACCAGCCGTTTAGAGTTCTGGCTGAACTGGGATCTCTTCTTTTTGTAAGTCAAAGACATCCTTTTTTTTTTTTTTTTTTAAGATTTATTTCTTTATGCATACAAGCCGGGGTGAAGGCCAGAGGTGTGGGGGGTGGGGGTGGGAAGAGGACTCACCAGAGACAGGGTGGGGAGCAGAACGGGCAGGTCAACTGAAGTACACTGCTGAGGGGAGCAGCGGGCAAGGCAGGAGAGGTCTGCTGCGCCATGTGGGAAGCTACCCGGCAGGGATCGAACTGGTGCTGCAGTGGCTCTGGATAGCTTCAGTGCTGAGACTTAACCTGTTGTGCCACCAGAGAGGCCCCAAAGACGTCCTTTTAATAATGCCATGAACAACACATTTACACTGAAATTTCCTGAGTAAGCCAGGATGTGTGAGCTTCTGGTAGTCCTGGAAGAATTCTGCCTGTGTCAGAATTCAGTGAAAAAGAAATAGACTCCGTTTCATTCATTTTACTTTGTTAAATTTTAATGTTTGCTAGGCGCCAAACTGCTCTCAAGTGGCTTACTTGATTAGGAATGGTAAGAAATGGGGAAAATGGCTATAATTGTCTAGACTTGTAGCATTCGTGAACTTACCACCGATGTTGTGATCTGTTGGGGAAGTCATGTTCGTGGCATACCCAACTTTCAAATTCTTGAGGGGCATGGCTGAGAATCAGTGACCCCTTCAGGTGTGCAGAAGTTCACCACCACCTAGTACCTGTCCCTAGCCAGTGGTGTCGCTTCTTCTGCTCCACTCAGCCTATGGGGTCTTTTCTTTCTGAATTTCTTGTAACCTCTGTGAACTAGGAAAATTGCTTTGTTGTGGGAAACTGATGATCCAGTGACAATCTCTGTAATGAATACATGAAAAGGCGGGTAACTTGTAAGTTAGTTACGGACATAGGAAACATGAGTCCCCAAAGATAAAGAATTTGGGAGGAAGTGCAAAACTGTAGACGTTTTTATTTACCATTTTAAGGGTTACTCTCCCAAGAACAGCGAAGATCTTTTTATGCATAGTTTATTTATTTTAAATTAATTTATCTTTAAATTAATTGCCATTGTTTTACATCCTTGTTAATTTTTTGACAGTGTAGGATTTCTCCCCTCAAGTGTGGTTACCACAGCTGTCCCCCCACCCCAGCACCCTGAGTTCTCCATCACAGTCCAGTATGGCCCCTCCCCCCATTCTCACCCTTCACGCTTCCTTCCCCCACCCCTCCTGGGTGTCACATATCTGTGATTGGATTTCAGGGGCTGTTTTTAAAATTTGTCTTTGTCCGACCCTCTGTTTGGTTTCTCTATACGCCACATCGGATTCCATCTGGTTTTTCTCTTCCTTCTGGTTTATTTCGCTTAGCATTATCTCTTCCAGCTCCATCCATGTTGCTGTGAATGGCCTGAATTTATCTTTTTTGATTATTGAGTAGTATTGTGTATATAGTCCATCTCTTCTTGATCCACTCATTTGTTTTTGGACAGATTGTTCCCGTATCTTGGCTATTGTAACGAGATGTTCCCTATCTTGTTATTGCGTAGTGCTGTAATAAACATGGGAGTGTGGCTCCCTTATAATTAGGGTTTTTGCATTCTTCAGGTAGGTGGTGGGAGTGGAATTGTTAGATCATAGGGTAGATCCACTTTTAGTCTTCTGTGGAAACCTCCAGTCTACCCCACCAGCAGTGTAAGAGGGCTCCTTTTTCTCCATGCCCTCCCCAGCACTTGTTGGTTCTGGTTTATGTTTTTGTTTTTTAAATTCAGGCTTTTCTCACTAGCATGAGGTGGTATCTCATTGTGCTTTTCATTTGCATCTCCCTGATAAGTGAGAATGCCTGTTGGCCATCTGCATGTCTTTTTTGGAGAAGTGTCAATTAAGTTTTCTGCCTATTTTTGATTGGATTGTTTGTTTCCTTTTTGTTGAGTTGTATGAGCTCTCTGTAAACTATATCTACTATTTTAACCAGTGGAGATAGACACACACATTTATAGACACACACGTACATACACACTTATCTGTTATGTGATGAGGTCGTGGTGGGGGAGGAAGAGGCTGTGTTCCATTATGGCAGTAGGAGAGCAGAGCCTGAAATTGAAAGATAAAAGTCAAGACCTACAGGCTGCTTAGTTTTTCGAAACCTGCAAAAACACCTGCAGCACAGCACAAGAGTGAATCTCCAAAAAGTGAAGGTCTCTATACAAGCCCCCAGTACGCAAGCCCGCTAGCCTGGGGAGTGAATTGCCGGTCACACTCATGAGGCCCAGGTAGACTGCTGCGCCACTCAGTTATCTTGATTTAAAAAAGGAGACCCGCTGAAGCATAACTCAGCTCCTTCACCCAGACTTCGAAACTCGGAACCTTCTCGTACCCCAGATCACTGCTGCATTTTATCCCAGTTTGACAACAGTATGCACAGCGTGGATCACATTGGCATAGGGTGGCGACCGATTTGGGGGGAACTTCAGCTTGAATACCCTGCTAGCCAGTTAGCTCCTTCCTCTGCCCTCGTTGGTTATGGATTTTTGGGTTGGGAGTTACAGTACACGTGCTGGTGTAGAAGTTAGGTGTCAGTTCCATTTTTGCTCCTCTGAACACATTTTGTCACTGTCTCTTCATCTCTTAAAGATAATCGCTTTTTTTTTTTTTATTTTACAGCCTTTTGCATTTTAGTCTGTTTTTCTTAGCATTCACCATGCTTGGGTTTCATAGACTTCTTAAATTTGTGGCGTGATGTGTTTCTTCAGTTTCTCCTATTTTAAAATATTACTTCTATCTCATTTCTGTTAATTTTTACTAGGATTGTAGTACTACACATATTAGATTTGGTTACCGTTGTTCCTCTTATGTTCTTCTGTCTTACAGTCTTTATTGTCTTTTACTTTTTATGTGTGTTTCTCCTTTAATATTCCCCATCACAGACATTTTCTCTGACATCTCATCCCGTTATCCAGTTTCCCCTTTCATGGTGTCTAATCAGCTTTATCATTTAAATTCTTAATATTAATTATTTTCCAATTTAAGAAATTTCAATTTAGTTTTTCTTTCCATTTCCATTAAAAATTCCATCTCTTTTTTTGAACATTTATAGTTAATTTGAAACATGCCTGCCAACTTCATTACGAAGACCTCTTATGGCTTTATTTCTTTCACCTGTTTGTTTTTGTTTTTGGATTTTAAAAATGTTTTCCTCTCTATGTAGCTGGTGATTTCTAAAATTGGAATTAGGATATAGTCTGTAAAATGATTTAGAGATAATCTGGAGTTTAAAATTATATTTTCTATTCTTGTCATTCTTGGAAGAATAGTTTTACTTCTCACAGAAAGTTCTAGTCACTAGCAATCTGGATCATCTTATTCTTTTTTTTTTTTTTTAAAGATTTATTTATTTATACATACAAGCTGGGGTACAGGCCAGAGGCGTGGGGCGGCGAGAGGGTTCAGCAGAGACAGAGTGGGGAGTAGAACAGGCAGATCAGAAACACACTGCTGAGGGGAGCAGCGGGCGAGGCAGGAGAGGTCTGCCGCACCATGTGGGATCCTCCCCGGCCGGGCGTCGAACTCGCGTCGCCGCTGCCGACAGCTCCACAGTGCAGCGCTTAACCGCTGCGCCACCGGGGAGGCCCTGGATCATCTTATTCTAATTAAGATTGGAAAGAGTGAATCTCAGGGGTTTAGATTCTAAAACAATCTCTAGTCCACCCTTTTGCTAAGCTGTCCCATTCTTTCACATTGTGTACTTTGCGGTCGAATTTGTGTTGCTGTGTTCCTGTTGATTGTCAAAAGCTCTGCTCGTCTTCTCTGTATCAGCAACCTCTTGCAGAACTGGTGATGACTTGGGCAAAAGCATTCCCAAGCATTCTGCTCAGCTGCTTGGTTTTCCTTTGTCTCCTAAGTAGTGAGCTGGAGTTCTTCGTTTTAAAGATCAGTGATAACTTCAAGTGGAGGTTCTATTCCATTATTTTTTCTATCTATAGTATCATCCAGAAGGTTAGTCTAATTTCCTTGTTCGTCATTACTAGCGTCTGTGTTTAGCAGAATTTTGACTGTGAGAAAGAATATGGCCTGAGCATGACATGGAGGGAATCAAGCAGATTGGGTTTGGTTAACTTGCCCAAAATAAAATGCCGTTTGGGGAGAATGAGAGGAGTCACTGCCCGCAGGGCCAGATGGTAGGTGGGCTTCCTGGGCCAGATAGAAGCTGGGGCTTCATTCCCTTGGGGAGTGGTGAGGGTTTTGGAGGAGGGGAGGGAAATGATTTAAGTGGCATTTTAGAAAGATGACTCTAACAGAAAGCCGTCTGCAGGCGCGGTGTCTCAGAATATTGTAACTGTTGCCAAGAAAAGACCAGTCTCTCAGGAAGAACTTTATATTTTGAATACCATCACCAGTTCTTACCCTGCTTTTGCCCAGACATTATTTTCTATAGGCATCCTTTGTTTTAGACTTAGCATCAGAAGTAATTGTGTTTGATGGGCGATTCTCAATATTTGGATTAGGTAAAAAGTCAATTGGCCACTGGGGAAGAAAAGCTCTTTGCATCCTTCTGCCTTGGAGGGCTCATGTGTCCTGAACATTAATTCATGTCTAGGTTATAGATTGGCTTCTCAGTATCTTGGCATCTAAGGAGTTTAGTTAAATAATTTAAGTTAGTTTCTACAATTCTTTGTGCCTCCCCCCCCCCCCACGGCACATTATAAGTTCCTTCTTTACATTGGCTCATTCTTTCTTTCACCAGCAATACTCCAGTGCTTTGGAACTGAGAATTTTGGAACAGTAAGGGACTTCAAAAATCATCTTATATACTTATAACAGGAATATAGGGGAACCAAATACAAGAGTGTCGACCAGCGAGAGATGAGGGAGGATTGGGGCTCAGAACGGGGGAGAGGGGAGCACAGGGGACTGTGGTGACGGTTCATGGGTGATTTGGTGGTGGGAAACCTACGGGGAATATACAGTAATGTAAAAGACCCGAATAAAAAAAAAACAAAACAAAAACCAAAAATCATCTTAGCTCAACTTCCTTAATGTGCAGGTGTGGAACTGAAGCTCAGAGTATTTATGAAACTTGTCCAAAAGTCAAATAGCTGGTAATGGTGGAGCAGGAAAAGTAACTTCTATAATTTGCAGAGTAGCCTGCTAGATAACTTTTTATTTCCAAACAAGATCTCTTTTATGAGCTCTAACAGGTTAAATGAAATAATGATTTACATGTTAAAAGATCAAATAGCAGATTATTATTTTAAAAATAGAAAACTACTAATTTTCAAAATGTCTAAGTAAAATTGTTAACATGTAAACCAGAGATGAGCTTCACAGTACTCCTGAAATAATAAGATTCATTGTCCTGCATTGTATGCATTCATTTCTGGTAAATACATGGTTTTCTTCAAGTTCTCAAAGTAGGCCATGGAGCAAAAAAGATTAAGAGCCATACCCAAAGCCTCTTGGATGGGATGAGTTTAAACAAAAGTAGTTTTCATTCATCCTGGACTGTTAGTTAAATGCTGACTGCCAGAGGCTTTGTGAGAGGCTTAGCACAGAGAATAATGTGCTTCTGTCTCTGAAGGCCCCGCATCCTGCTTGGGGAGCTGGGAAAGATGCGCTGGGCTGTCAGCAGCCACTGACAGGACACGCTGCGATAGCTGTTCTGGACCCCAGCACGGTTCTTTTTTTTTTATATATATATAATATATATTTTTATTGTTATTTATGTCTTTTACATTTTGCATTCCCCTTGGGTAGCCCACCACCAATTCACCCG